>JAMPIV010020578.1:0-274352 GCA_024509875.1 Oreohelix idahoensis
GCCCATTATATCTGAATGTTCATGACTTCAGATATGCTAGGTATACCAGTCAAAGTGGATATGTCATTCTTACCATGATGTACTCGTATGTCCCAGTGTGTACGTCTGAATAAATTGAGTAAACAAAGATTCCAGCAGTCTGCATTGGTGCCTTGTAGACACAAGTGTATGAGTGGTTATATTGGTCAGCACACGAACAGTACACCATTCGCGGTAATCACACTCTACACTTCTACTCCATACATACACCATCCTGCGTCGGTTGAAGTGACCAAGTTTAGGGCCTGCTTCCCCTGGAGCCTTTGCCTTCTCTAACTCAGGACTAGGGTGAGTTACCCATTTACAGCTGGGTAGACTGGAGCATGCCTGATCTCAACAACACACCACTCTTCCTTACAGAGCATACAGACTGACACTTTACAGAGTGGAAAGAAGGAAAGAACTTTTTACACATGGCTTTCTACGTGCCTCGCCATGCTCCTTACGCTCCACAGCGCGTTGCTGGTAATCGCCGTCATGCCCGTTGAACCAACAGGTGGTTTCTTCCGCGCAGTCTACCGAATCCAGTCTTCGCATGCATGGGTAGGCAGACCGTAACTCACCGAAGGTTTATAACCAGTCGGCTACCCTCACCTAGTTTAGCCGGCCCGTTAAAGCCGTTTCCCGTGGGGTGGCCGCTGTCGCATGCTGACAGCTACGAGGAGCCACAGGTGAGAGCTGAATGCCAGGTTTGGACCAAAGGTGGCCGAGCTGCCCTGAAAAGGGCATGACAGCTCCAGTAATTGCACAGTAATTACATATAATATGAATGCAGACTAAAGTCAAAATGCCACTGATAGCACCTAACTCTAGGATTGTACATAACAATTGCCGTACTAATATGGTCATTCTTAGTTATCTCAAAAACTAGAGCTGATAGAAAAAATCTAATTACATTTTTGGAATCAGCAACCCAAAATTACACAAGAACAGCTATAAAATTTAAGGCACCAAAATGTGTGTATACCAGTGTAATCTATCCCAGTTAGATCGTCTGTAGCTCATTACAAATATGTCCCAGGCATTCCTCTGTAGTTCTGTTAACATTACAGATCTGTCCCAGTTATCTCAGCCCATCTGTAGTTCTGTCAAACATAACAAATCTGTCACAGGCTGATAATCTGTAGTTCTGTAAACATTAGTGATAATACGTAATTGGATGGTCGATATTGTTGATAAATCATTTACGCTTGTGCATTGAGTGTGGGTCATTGGTATTGAGGAATGTTATTATCACCACTGTTGCAAACGTGATTGTTGAATACTGTGTGCACTGTCACTCACCACACAGCTCACGTACGAGTCATGGATGTCAATAAAGGTTGTAAACGCCTGGAACAGTTCGATACTGTTTATTACGTTACAACACACAACGAAGTCACGATGACATCAACAAAGACACAATTCATGATAACTCAAATGCATCTGGCATACAAATTCTCCACCTGTCTCAAACTCCTCAAAGACTGCACAACACGGCAGTTATATTAATTATGGCCTTACAAATCTCTACATGTCTCAAACTCCTTAAAGACTGCACAACACGGCAGTTATATTAATTATGGCCTTACAAATCTCTACATGTCTCAAACTCCTCAAAGACTGCACAACACGGCAGTTATATTAATTATGGCCTTACAAATCTCTACATGTCTCAAACTCCTCAAAGACTGCACAACACGGCAGTTATATTAATTATGGCCTTACAAATCTCTACATGTCTCAAACTCCTCAAAGACTGCACAACACGGCAGTTATATTAATTATGGCCTTACAAATCTCTACATGTCTCAAACTCCTCAAAGACTGCACAACACGGCAGTTATATTAATTATGGCCTTACACATCTCTACATGTCTCAAGCTCCTCAAAGACTGCACAACACGGCAGTTATATTAATTATGGCCTTACACATCTCTACATGTCTCAAACTACTCAAAGACTGCACAACACGGCAGTTATATTAATTATGGCCTTACACATTTCTACATGTCTCAAACTCCACAAAGACTGCACAACACGGCAGTTATATTAATTATGGCCTTACACATCTCTACATGTCTCAAACTCCTCAAAGACTGCACAACACGGCAGTTATATTAATTATGGCCTTACACATCTCTACATGTCTCAAACTACTCAAAGACTGCACAACACGGCAGTTATATTAATTATGGCCTTACACATTTCTATAGCCCCGATCAGGCATTCCCTTAGGAAAACACCGCCATACACTTAGAAAACACAGGGCTTGCGACCACACCGGTCTACGCCCATAAACACACCATTCTGACAGCACACTCACAGGGCACACCCTGTGAACCCCTGTCATGAGACTCAGTTGTTTTTAGAACACCACTCACAATACATGCCGCTTAGCCGCGAGAGCTAATCACCCCCGGCTCAAAACACTACAAGATAAATATATCTCAACACTAGAGATAAACAGCGTACTTCACGCTTTTCTTGTACTCTGTCTCATGACTCTAGGAGAAGATATTTTTAACAAATCGCTTCCTAATCGGCAAGCAAGTACCATAATTCAAAAATTCAATCTGTCCCACAACATACTAAGATTTTCTTCCCTTTGACCTTAACATTTACACCGCCCCTGGGGAAAAAAAATGATTCTATCATTTTTTCTAAAACAGTTACATCAACAAAAAATCAAGGGAGAGCAAAACTCTAATACATACCTACAAAAATTAACTTATGTTAAGGGAAAAGAATATACCTACATAAAATATCAACATTAAATGAAAAAAATAGAAAATGGAGCATCCAACGTAATCGTCTAAGTACATCAGAATTAATCTAATACAAAACCAAGTTACGTATATTGGACCCAAATGAAAACAGGAAACAATCAATAGCAAGAGAAAGGACAAGATCAAGCAAAAGAAGAATGATCTATAATGCAGTAAAGTAAGAAATCAGAATATGAGTGGGGAAAAAAAAATACCACGTGTTAACAATTAAGTCAAACAACTCTACACATATAAAATAAATACCACCATTACATCTGGATACATTATATCACACCATGTAATTAACTTAACAATACAAAGAATAAAAGTATAAGTGTCGAAAGAAGAAGAAGTGCACAAATAGAAACAAGTGAAGCGAATATGACACATGGGAGCATAAACAAGACATTAACCAATACCGAAAAGATAACAGAAAAGATGGAACGAAATGAAGAATAACCGGCAAAGGCAGACAGAAAGCAAAGACACGAATGAAGAGAAAGTCAATAACAATACATACTAATAACAGTCTCAATCAAACAAGGTATTGTAATCAATAAATACAATCATAACAGAAAAGCATCGAAGAAAGAAAAAAAATTAATGTATATATGTATACAAAACATAGAAGAAAGCTATAACTAAATACAGCATAATAAGTAATTTAACTAAGTTAAAATTATTCATAACTAACAATAAATTGATCTAGACATCACGCAAACAAAAAATGTTAACGCTATCAAAAAGTTTTGGCTGACGTATAGTCACGCGATAGATAAAGAATACATCATAATATCAACAAACAACAAAAAAAACTTATTAGAGAACCAATGTCAATGCACACAATCAACCATAACGCACAGTCAAGCGTTGGGACCAGAAAAATTATTAAATGTTTGAAAACAAAAAAATCAATTTTTCCCAAAAAAAAGTACAATGTAAAAATATTTCGCAACGATAAGTTACACCGAATAGCATTTCATATTTAAGTAAATTAGAGCTATAATTAATAAACTAATAAAGAAATTATTTCCAACAAAATTAATTGACATTTTAAAAAAAATCTCTATCTCTATGTAAACACCAATCAATACACGTACGTTCTTTTTTTTTTTCTCTTTTTTTTTCTTCTAAAAAATACGTCATAGAAAAATCACATGGACAACATACTGTTAACTACATACAAAGTTATAAATATATAAGTACAACATAATTTAAATAGAGTATGTGATATAATTATCTGTCTAGATTCAGGTATCGTTCTAGAAAAATCAGTGTTTCGGACTACATTATCAAATTCAAATACAAAATTTTCAATAATACAATCAAGTAACGTTTCCAAAATTACATTTAACTGTAATGTTTACTGTTTATTATCAGAGTGTACTAATATATTAACCAATTATGGGAACAACACTCGAGAAAAAAGTTAACCAGAGACTTCTCTGAAGATGACTACCGCACCATATTAACTAATGAGTTTGTGCATTGGCTGGCAATCTCATCATGTAAAAAAAAAAAAATTATCTCAAAAAAACACAGCTGCAAAAATTCCAAGTTCAACACAGTAGTACAAAAATAAATAATATGGACCAAATATACATAGTCTTATGACTTAAATGTGGAGATATCATAATCCACCGCTTACATCATCAGGTTAAGAATAAGTCGGTACAAACTGTTATGTTACACATTATTTCAATCATAACACGTACAATATTCATCAAAATACAATAATATAAGAATCACAAGAAAAATCTAATAATAAGACATCAGAACATCTTCATAAGAAAACACATGATATTCGAATACAATCGCATAAAATACTATGCTATACAATACAATAATATTTACTGTTCTAAAAAAAACTTAAACAGAAAAAAAAATAAAAATCTCCAGCGGACTTGTAAACATGTCATCACGCCAACAAGTAACATATCCCTTGCGTAGTTAGCACGGGGACAGGTTCCGCTTGAACAGATACACCTGAGTGCGAAGGCGACCTACTTTCTTGACAGCTACCGTAAACATGGGGAGCGCGAGTTTTACCGTAAAGCTGTGAATAAATACAAATGAAAATATCCCTTTTAATCACTTGTGAGATTTAATTAGGGTAAACGGAAATTCAATCACACGATTACCCAACTCTGTGGCTGTGAACCTCTGGTTTCTTCACGACACCATCAACTCTTCCATCATCACTGGTACTCAACATGGGATGCTTAGGAACAACCTGACAATAACTGGAGGTCGTCCCTGCTGTATTCTGTAATAAACTTTTAAACTTAACACAACGAGATGCTATCTCGACATCAAAATTAGAATAAGCAGTACCATTCAATAGACGATTATTATTCTTATTACCCTGCTTATAAAACATCCTAAGCTTCCGCTGAGGAAAGTCACTCTGGCGATGTGAAGTGAAATTTGGGAATTCATTCTGTTTATAAAAAACATTGCCATTTCCTCTATTGTGATCATTGTTATTTTTATGAATCAAGTTAGCATTGTTTTTATTACTCTTTTTCCTTTGACATATATATCTATCAAATGGGCCTTGTTTTCTTCCAGAAAAATTACTGTAAGACTCTTTAGTTTTTCCAAAATTCTTACATTCAAAATTGTTTGATCTGTTAAATTGCCTCTTATATCTTTGAGGACAAAAATTATTATTTGCTGAATTCCCTTTGTACTTTTCGACCTCAGGGTTATTTCTCTTATGAAGACTGTTTTTATTTTTCTCTGTTGGAATATGCTTACTAATTGCGTCAAACTGACTGAGCTGAGTTTGACAAGTAGTAGGACTGACAGTATCTTTATTGCTCTGCACATTATGGTCCTCCTTTTTAGGACGGGTGTTAATAGTTTTATTTTCTGCTGTCAACCTATGAAAATTTCCATCAGCAGATAAATGTTTGCTCTTAAGAGTTTTGACCCGAATTTTATGACCTTTCTTTTCATGATCAACTGTTTCTGTAGACTTATCTTGGTTATTCTGACGCCAAGAATCAGCATTAACAGCAATGTTGTCATAAATTCGTGTGAAATTATATTTCCCACGAAAGGATCGTTGTCTATTTTGTCTGACCTGTCTGTCAGCAAAAAGTGTATGTGGCTGACTTTTTGCAGTAGTGGCTTGTTGAAAAACAATTTTCTGTCTATCTCTGTCAACATGCACAGTAGAACACCTGTTCTTGTCTAAGAAAAAATCAAGAAGACCATCTACTCTCCTTCTAAGATTTGTTATTTCAACCTGTTTATGTGAAATTTCATCACTAAGCTTCTTATTCAAATTCTGAATTCTAGCCATCTTCTCTTTCTCAGCCTTTAACTCTTTTAATCTCTTTTCCTCATTGACTTCTTTATTTGTTCTCCTCTGTGTCAACTCTATCTGTAGTGCCTTGGTTTCACTATCCTGGCTATTTATAAGCTCAATAACCCTTTCTGGTAATACCGCATTCTTTTCTTTAAGTTGGCGACCGAGGACAATGTTATAGTTTAATAGACCAACAAGTGTTTTATTATAGGACTTTTCAAGTTGCCTCTTATCTTCCAACTGAGTTTTCAACTCTTTGATTTCGCTTACTGCAGACTTCAAACTTGCGTGCACCCCAGCAAGTTCCGAGTTTGATTTATCCAAATCATCTGTGAGCTTAGCCAATTTTTTCTGAAGTTTACTCTCTTCAGCAATATTCTTTGAACACTTTTTTCTTTCCTGTCTGTTGACTCTTACTTCCTCATCTTCTAACTTTTTTTCCTGATTGTCAGAGATGCCGTAGAAAATTAACGTGTGTATATTTCTTACTATATGATCATGTTTAACATTCATATAGTGGTATGCAAATGAACGAAGGTAAGTTAATAACCATGCCAAATCCTCTGCCATTCTTAAATGAGGATGAGACTGAAAATTGTCCCTAGCAAAATATCTTAGGGCTCTTGACACATTAATCAAAAATTTGTCCATTACTTCGGCTTCAAGGGCTGGGCCTGTAAAATTATCATCATCTCTAGCTTCCTTCAATAAATATTCCAATATAGGCATCATATCATCAGGATCCCTATCAATATCTAGATCCATAGTGACTTATCTATCGAGTTCACTGTATATGTAATCACCTATACATATTATTGAGGTTGGACAATTACCTTTCCAGCTCACAAAGCTAACTATTTGTCAAGAAATGAGATTATTTCTCAATTCTGTATCACCAATTCCTTTTTCTTATTGTACCTTTTTTCAAGTCATATCATTATCAGGAAAGTCTATATATGTCGTAAAGCCATAAATTACTCATGCATCAAATCCTATAATCTATCGATACAGATATCGACAATAACAACAACAGATATCAATAGAATAGGTAATGTGAAATTCAGGAAGACTCGACGGCATACATGAAGCAACACAATTCACACAATATAAACCACTTATCTTCTGAAAATGACCCTGATCCTTTCCGCCAAGACACTGGATATCACAAAGATTTCAGATAAAACACTCCACTGCGGGAAGGCACAGGAACTTCTTTTCCCTCCAGGTACTCGCTTCAATATGATGTGTGCTCAACAATGCACAACATGACAGGAACCGATATACAGCATACACCGCAAGTCTTGGACTCCTCTGTAGTCGTAGATGTACACGGCACACCGTGTATCATGACATCTTGAACTTGAGATCGTGATAACTGGCACAGGTAAGCCGATTATCGCAGGAATCAGTCACAACCCGTACAAATGTTGGTAGAAATAGTGTTACAGTGTACTTGAACTTTCGTGACCACTGCAGACGTTGTTTTGGTCTACAGGCATGAAATACTAGCACGGATGAGGCGTGCGTGCTTTCTTAACTGCGCCACTCAGGCAAAACGCTAACCAGGTCAAGATTTCTGAAGCACATGATATGTAGGCCACGCCTACACAAGGCTATTTTATGAATTCGTTGAGTTCTCGTAGTAATAATTTTCAACGCGAATGTTCCGTGGATGTTACGACCCGTTGGTTTGGTCCACCAACTGATACCACCGTAATTGGATGGTCGATATTGTTGATAAATCATTTACGCTTGTGCATTGAGTGTGGGTCATTGGTATTGAGGAATGTTATTATCACCACTGTTGCAAACGTGATTGTTGAATACTGTGTGCACTGTCACTCACCACACAGCTCACGTACGAGTCATGGATGTCAATAAAGGTTGTAAACGCCTGGAACAGTTCGATACTGTTTATTACGTTACAACACACAACGAAGTCACGATGACATCAACAAAGACACAATTCATGATAACTCAAATGCATCTGGCATACAAATTCTCCACCTGTCTCAAACTCCTCAAAGACTGCACAACACGGCAGTTATATTAATTATGGCCTTACAAATCTCTACATGTCTCAAACTCCTTAAAGACTGCACAACACGGCAGTTATATTAATTATGGCCTTACAAATCTCTACATGTCTCAAACTCCTCAAAGACTGCACAACACGGCAGTTATATTAATTATGGCCTTACAAATCTCTACATGTCTCAAACTCCTCAAAGACTGCACAACACGGCAGTTATATTAATTATGGCCTTACAAATCTCTACATGTCTCAAACTCCTCAAAGACTGCACAACACGGCAGTTATATTAATTATGGCCTTACAAATCTCTACATGTCTCAAACTCCTCAAAGACTGCACAACACGGCAGTTATATTAATTATGGCCTTACACATCTCTACATGTCTCAAGCTCCTCAAAGACTGCACAACACGGCAGTTATATTAATTATGGCCTTACACATCTCTACATGTCTCAAACTACTCAAAGACTGCACAACACGGCAGTTATATTAATTATGGCCTTACACATTTCTACATGTCTCAAACTCCACAAAGACTGCACAACACGGCAGTTATATTAATTATGGCCTTACACATCTCTACATGTCTCAAACTCCTCAAAGACTGCACAACACGGCAGTTATATTAATTATGGCCTTACACATCTCTACATGTCTCAAACTACTCAAAGACTGCACAACACGGCAGTTATATTAATTATGGCCTTACACATTTCTATAGCCCCGATCAGGCATTCCCTTAGGAAAACACCGCCATACACTTAGAAAACACAGGGCTTGCGACCACACCGGTCTACGCCCATAAACACACCATTCTGACAGCACACTCACAGGGCACACCCTGTGAACCCCTGTCATGAGACTCAGTTGTTTTTAGAACACCACTCACAATACATGCCGCTTAGCCGCGAGAGCTAATCACCCCCGGCTCAAAACACTACAAGATAAATATATCTCAACACTAGAGATAAACAGCGTTCTTCACGCTTTTCTTGTACTCTGTCTCATGACTCTAGGAGAAGATATTTTTAACAAATCGCTTCCTAATCGGCAAGCAAGTACCATAATTCAAAAATTCAATCTGTCCCACAACATACTAAGATTTTCTTCCCTTTGACCTTAACAATTAGACAATCTGTTTCAGTTATCTCATTCCATCTGTAGTTCTGTTAACAATATAAATATGTTCATGTTAGCTCAGCTCATCTGTAGTTCATTCCATCAACATTACAAATCTGTCCCAGGCATTCCAATGTATTTCTATCAACATTACAGATCTGTCCCAGTTATCTCATCCCATCTGTATTGCTGTCAACAATATAAATCTGTCCCAGTTAGCTCAGCTCAGCTATAGTTCTGTCAACATTACAAATCTGTCCCAGTTAGCTCAGCTCATCTGTAGTTCTTTTAAGATTGTAACGAATTAGTTGTGCACTTTTATAACTTTCATCCTCTCTGGCAGGGTCACTTCTTTTCTTCATTTTCCTCACCGATCGTCCTTTGCTTTGACATATTTTATGCACCTACATTCTACTCTAGCCGCTCCCAGACTTGTGTACGTTTCGCCCCGTGAATCGTCGTAAGCTAATTAGGCAGGTCAGCAAATAATAGATAACCTAAGTCGTCTAGCCATCTTTGATAAAGTCGATGTTTACTGACACAAAGTGGTAGCGCAGGATCGATGAAAAGATAGCCATATTGTCTGTCTGAGAAATCTATCTGAGGGATTTACGCAAACACAGGTTATCTTTGTATCAATATTACCGATAACTGCCTTATTAGAAACAGGTCACGCGTTGGAATTTTAAAGTTTGATATTTCAAAACACGATGATTACGTCACATGTGCCTAAAGTGTATAATATCATTTTGTGACATATATGTACCTTGTTAATTGTAATTCAGGCAAATCAGTGCAGTCACGCTGTCCAAGCGCAAATTTTCCCAGTTCAATAACCAGAAGAATAACGGTAATTTCTAATCTTATGGGGACAAAATCAAAGAGTTATATTGTGTATACTCAGGGAGAATAATTATTCAGAGAGGCTAACATTGGTGGGTTGACAGCGAGACAATGCGCATGGTTCATTTGCAGCCCACAAATGTGCTTTGCAGAGACATTTGTTCTTTTTATTTTGTCTAAATTTCTTGGAACGAAGCTGTCAGACTGTACATGTTACGAAGTTGCAGGTCCAAAGTTCCTACGCCACTGGCTGTGAGTTAAAACAGGGAATCAACACTAACCTCCTACAATTGTGTGGAGAAGAGCCCGCGTCACAGAAGAATTGACGAAATCGCTTCTGCGGGGCTCACTTAGACCAGTTAAGTTTACTAATGAAACAGCCAAAGGACAATTGTTTTTACAAAATCCTCAACACAAGTCTCAGTGAAGACAATTTTATTTACATCTAAATTTCACCATCATTCCATCACTATCTTAACTTGTAAATACTAACTGATTATTTAATATGTTACATGTTCTTTTAAAACAAAACAATTGTAGTTGATTCAGTTATTATCGGTATGAAAGAAAACGTATGAGCAAGACTCTTTTATATATATACAGGGTGTCCATAAAGTCTCTTTACAATTTAACAAATTTATTACAAAGGCAATTGATGAGATATCTTAATCAGATTTGTTCTATGTACTCAGTGGTTATCAAAGTTTTTAATCACATACCTTTATCGTATTTCAGGTACCCTGTTGACGAAAGAGGTACTGTTAAATGAACCCCTACAAAAATGGCTACTCCTCAAGAGAAGGCACAATGTGTATCATGGTTTATTGAAACAAAATCGGATAGGCAGACTCAGCGAAACTACAGAACTAAGTTTGGAAGAGATCCACCGTCACGTCCGTCAATTCGTGCATGGCACAAGAAATTTATGGAGACAGGGACAGTGTTGGATAAAGGGAGGAGTGGACGACCAAGAACATCTTACACGCTCGATGTTTTCCTCAGATGTTCTTGGTCGTCCACTCCTCCCTTTATCCAACACTGTCCCTGTCTCCATAAATTTCTTGTGCTATGCACGAATTGACGGACGTGACGGCGGATCTCTTCCAAACTTAGTTCTGTAGTTTCGCTGAGTCTGCCTATCCGATTTTGTTTCAATAAACCATGATACACATTGTGCCTTCTCTTGAGGAGTAGCCATTTTTGTAGGGGTTCATTTAACAGTACCTCTTTCGTCAACAGGGTACCTGAAATACGATAAAGGTATGTGATTAAAAACTTTGATAACCACTGAGTACATAGAACAAATCTGATTAAGATATCTCATCAATTGCCTTTGTAATAACCCTGTATATATATATATATATAATATATATATATATATATATATATATATATATATATATATATATATATATATATATATATATATATATATATATATATATATATATATATATATATATATATATATATATATATATATATATATATATATATATATATATATATATATATAGACACATATCTATAGAGAAAATACTTATAAAAAAATTAGCTGGATTTACACAAGCTTGAACGGGCTAAGGCCAAATACTTAATTCTTCACAAAAGGCGACTGATCAGATATAAATTAATAGTGCTCTGCCCTATGCCGCATTGTTCTTAACTTCTTGAAGAACTGGTGTGGATCTACTGTCCTGGTCATGCGTGGAAATGAGAGAGCTGGTGTGGATCTACTGTCCTGGTCATGCGTGGCAATGAGAGAGCTGGTGTGGATGTACTGTCCTGGTCATGCGTGGCAATGAGAGAGCTGGTGTGGATGTACTGTCCTGGTCATGCGTGGCAATGAGAGAACTGGTGTGGATGTACTGTCCTGGTCATGCGTGACAATGAGAGAGCTGGTGTGGATGTACTGTCCTGGTCATGCGTGGCAATGAGAGAGCTGGTGTGGATGTACTGTCCTGGGCATGCGTGGCAATGAGAGAGCTGGTGTGGATGTACTGTCCTGGGCATGCGTGGCAATGAGAGAGCTGGTGTGGATGTACTGTCCTGGTCATGCGTGGCAATGAGAGAACTGGTGTGGATGTACTGTCCTGGTCATGCGTGGCAATGAGAGAGCTGGTGTGGATGTACTGTCCTGGTCATGCGTGGCAATGAGAGAGCTGGTGTGGATGTACTGTCCTGGTCATGCGTGGCAATGAGAGAGC
This sequence comes from Oreohelix idahoensis, assembly GCA_024509875.1. Taxonomy (NCBI): domain Eukaryota; kingdom Metazoa; phylum Mollusca; class Gastropoda; order Stylommatophora; family Oreohelicidae; genus Oreohelix; species Oreohelix idahoensis. Next base: position 12,308 of record JAMPIV010020578.1, read on the forward strand.
TGGTGTGGGTGTACTGTCCTGGTCATGCGTGGCAATGAGAGAGCTGGTGTGGATGTACTGTCCTGGTCATGCGTGGCAATGAGAGAGCTGGTGTGGATGTACTGTCCTGGTCATGCGTGGCAATGAGAGAGCTGGTGTGGATGTACTGTCCTGGTCATGCGTGGCAATGAGAGAGCTGGTGTGGATGTACTGTCCTGGTCATGCGTGGCAATGAGAGAGCTGGCAGACTGGTCTCGAGATCACCCATGGTGGGGACACGAGACATGGATAAGGGAAAGATACTAAGGGAGATACTAAGGGAAAGATACTAAGGACTATTAATGATCGCCTGTTGGAAAATGACACTACAATGGATGAATCAACATGGCTGAGGCTGTTGGAGTATGGCATCAAACGTGGGACTAGGAGAAATGGACGTGAAAAAGGATGCATCCGTCGTATGTACAACCAACGTGCTACAGGTACAATTAGCATTCATACTCTTCGACATTTGCTGAGGGAGACTGAGCACCTATGGATTTGCCCGGAGTGCAGCGAAGTCAATTTTGAGTTACAATAACAATACCAGATGTGTAATGTTTGTCATGGATTGCCTCCCCTGCTTTGCAGTAGTGGTTCAACAGTGGCCAAAACTCAAGAGTATCTAATATGGGCTTCAAAGGTATCTACCTTCGTACAAGATTACTCTTGGCAGAGATGGAGATAGAAGGGTAATGACACTTCTATTACAAAGGGAGTCTTCACAAGATATTCAGATACGCGAAAACAATGCTGCTTTGGCTGAGACGTTAATTCTAAAATCTGCCGACAACTTTTGTGAAGGAATTAAGCAATTATTAATTTCAGCTCGTTCACGGCCCCGCCCCCTGATTTACTCATTGGAATTCTTATTATTCTGGTATAGCTCTGTTTAGAGTGTGTGTAGTAAATTGATTAAGACAAACATGCTGTAACTTTAAAATGATTAAAACAAAGTTAAATTTGTATCATTACAAATAACAAAATGTAATAATCACTTTAGGTTTTAACAGTTTGAAAATAAATTGAATCGTTTAGAAGAAATGTTTCATCATTGATTTATAGTAGAGATGTTGAGGTAAAAGTTCACTCTAGTAGCGTATAATTTTTACTTGGCTGCCAAAAGTAGTTTCCGCTCCAGCTGATGTGTTCTGTGTACACTGCTCTCGCTTGTTGCTGGTCAAGGTTAATGTCGCCGCACGTTCCTAGAACGCCAAGGAGTATCGGACAAGCTGGTCCTGCGTCTGTCTATAAGACCCTCCTATGATGGCGTCTCGCAAAACATCAGTCCACTTCTACCTTCACTTGGTTCCAGAGATAGTACTTTCTGCTGGTACCACCAATAACTATGGTAAAGAATAGAAACAAAACGCTCTTCTGAGTATTGCGTTTTCCGACCCATATTTATGGGTTCCTATCTTCCCATACCGCCATCCCATTTATCTCAGAATTTACCATCGATGAGAATTAAATGTAATCCCACAGAATAAAACTTTCTTTACATTTTAACAGAATAGCTTTAGCTTTATCTTTAAATGAAAAGGTTAATAATACAGATAAAGTCTGTTTATAATTACATCTCCAACGATTGAAATGTGTTCACAATATAAACTGAATATGTTTTCATTTATGTTTACAATGATTTGAAAAGTTTGAAAACTTACATTAATTTTAATGTGAATATGTTTATATTGACCTTTACACTGCGTTGAAAATGTAAGTATTATAATTAGAATGTGCATCATTTCTTTCATCTTTTCCCTCCCTGCTCCGTATGGAACCTGGAACTACCTTATGCTTTTAGTTCTCTTTAAGAAACTATCAATAAAGCAATCACCTGCTCGTGTAGTGGTGGTTCATGAATTATCATTCTATACGCTGAGGTTGCCAGCCTCAAATGACTTTGACATCCACAAGCGAGTTTTACATATTAAATTCACATGGTAATATATATATATATATATATATATATATATATATATATATATATATATATATATATATATATATATATATATATACATATATATATATGTTAGTTCACATGTTAGTAATAAAATATAGAATGTAGAATAACAACTTACGCCAATCCTGGCTCACATACATTTTGCTCAGATGAATAAAAGAGACTTGAATTCGCGTCTGGGGTGTCGTTAATTTAGTGTTCCATCTTTGACTTCGTGTGTGGTCGTTTAGTTTCCTCAGTCCCGGTTTCTTTATTTAATATGAAAGAGATTTTCTGGGCTATGGAAGTCCGTCCAAAATTCTCCAAAAAAAGTTGTCCGGTATGTTAAGAAAGAATTCTTAATTCTAGACTTCACTCTACCAAGTTCTGGTATCTTGGCAAGCGATCTTCACAGTAGAATAACCCTGAAACGTGTCAGGTTATATTCCCGGTCTCCCACGCATCTGTTTGTTATGTAGTTAAATAAGCCCTCCAATCATTTTCAAACAGGCGGGGTAGGATTTGGTACTTTCAAAATAGTCTACGTGAAATTAGGTGCGTACAGCTAAAGGTCACGTATTACCATAAATGACAATAAGACATGCGATGCCTTGCGTACAGATTCGCGAACATGTCAATAACCTCATATGACAACGTGTGTCAGAAGTAACAATTTATTACTTTATCAGAAAGTAATCTCTTTTCGGTGTCTGTCCATAAGTTGTCTCACCATATTCCAAGCTTTGGTGATGCGCAAACCCGTCTTATCAGTGATTATGCAGATAGCGCTGAGCCATGTGCGTCTTAGTCTGGGATGGCCAAGTTTGGTACGAGGAATTTTACCAACTTTCTTCTCGTAATATTATCTCTACCTATCCTTGCAAATGTCAAGTGTTTATCATCCACAAGGAGTGTCAGATAACACACAAGACACAATATACTGAAAGTAGTGAAAGAATACTTGAAAAAAAAAACTTTCTGCTACATAGTATAGAAAGAAAGAAAGAAAGTGCGACAATTGAAAGCACGCAATAAAATCAATACCACAAATGCACCGATTATTGTCGCAGCGAAACAGATCGAGAGAGATTGCCCCATTTTGTCACAGCAAGGAGGGTTGAAATGAAGCACAGCGGACCCTCTGTTCGAAAGGGCCTTAAATATAGAACTCAGAGACGAGGTAAATAGGGGTAAGGGTTAGGAGTTGAAATGAAGAACACAGGGTCGTAAGTTCGATATGGCCTTAAAATAGAATTCAGAGATGCATTAAATAGGATTAATGCTTACGTTTAGGTATCCTAAACCTAACCCTAACAATTGGTGACTTACTGGGATGACATCAAAGAAGACGGCCCACTGAGATTCATTTCAACCAGGTTTAAGTATCCTAATCCTAACCCTAAACCCCAATCTTTACGACGCTGGTTACTTACTGGAATGATATCAAAGATGGCGGCCAAAATTATTTAATATCACATTAATATCAGTGAGTTTTATTGTTGTATTGTTAGTCCACTAACTTCCCTTGGCAAAAGTTACGTTTCTTGATAGAATATAATGCAATATCTTTACCTGGTTATCTTGTCTGTTAGTCTGTAATGCAAATGAACTTTCTAATTACGTGTATGGGGGATTAAAAAGTGAGCCGTGTTCCAAAAAAAAAAAAAAAAAAAAAAACAATACATCTTTCTCAAACACTATCAGCCGTCTACTTGAATATTTTCAAAGATAGCAGTCGTCAGTTTGTGGCTAATTGTATCTCTATAGAGCTTTTTTTCTGGAAATATTACTGGTGACGGCCATTTTTGCTTTCCATGTTCCGCTTATGTTGATGTCACGGGTTGCTTCTCTTTGCTCTGCAGTGATGGTGCAGCAATGGCCATAACCTAGAGTATCTAATGTGATTCTTCAAAAAATCTACCTTCGAACAAGATTACTCTTGGCAGAGATGCCAATAGAAGGATGATGGTGCTTCTACGTTGGGGACTCTTTACAAGATATTCAGAAATCAAGACTGAACATCTGCTTCAAAGTTGCCCCATATATGTGGTACACAGAAAGTGCATATGGCCGACGCCAGCTTCTTTCGTGGAAAAGCTTTACGGGGATTTAAATAGCCTCAAACCGACTACTGCTTTCTTTGAGAACATTCAAGTGGACGTCTGAGAGTGTACGAAGAAATCAAGAACAATGCTGAATGTGTCTTAGCACAGTTAACTTATTAACTGCACAAAAACTTTTATGAAGATATATATTAAATGATTTAATAGGTCTGTTTTAAGTGTATTTAAGGGACTGAGACATACGGGAGCAGTACACTCAAAAAGACTAAACTAACAATATATATATATATATATATATATATATATATATATATATATATATATATATATATATATATATATATATATATATATATATATATATATATATATATATATATATATATATATATATATATATATATATATATATAACACATTTATTAATCAATTATTTTTAATAGTGTAAAATGAATAATTCTTTAAACAAATAATCATCACTGGGTGACCTTTCAGATATTGAGGAAATTGACTGAAAGTTCACTTGGCAGCTTTTAAGTTTGTACTTAGCTGCCAGTAAGTTTTTTGGTTTCTGCTACAGCCGATGATAGGTTCTTTGCAGGTTATTGACTGCTTTTCTCACGTCACTGGTCAAGTCTGGAGGTTGTGACACGTTCCAAGAAATATCAGGGAGTAATCACGAAGCTGGTCCAGCGTCTTCAAGATCCGCCTGGTGATTATGTCTAACGTTGGCAGCAAGCCACTTATACCTCACACGTTGTTGCAGAGTTAGCACCCTTAACTTGTACCACCGACTAGTATTATGACAGAAGAGAAACATATACCCTCATGAGTATTGGGTTTCCAGACATACAATCATGTGTCTCTCCACCCATTTTTTCATTCCACCATCCCATCTGCTTCAAAACTTTACCCTCTCTGAGCATTAATATTAATTCCAGTGAGCATAAAAAATTCATTACATTTATATTGAATATTTTTACATTTGCACTGGTTGATAAAGTGAAAAATATAATAAGTATGTACATCAGTTTTATTGATTACACCAAAGCTTTCGATTGTGTACAACATCAGCAGTTATGGGCTATTATGAAAAATATGGGATTTCCAAACCACCTTATACAACTCATCGCACTGCTGTACCAAGAACAACAGGCAGCCGTAAAAATAGAGGGGGAAACATCAGAATGGTTTGAAGTACAGAAAGGAGTAAGACAAGGCTGTACCCTTTCCCCTTACCTGTTTAACATTTATGCCGAGAATATCATGAGAAACGTAAGAGATGACCAAGAACACACAGAGTTTGACTCATTTAACATCGGCGGGTACCAGATCCCGGAAATCAGATATGCTGACGACACAGTCCTCCTATCGACCAACCCAGAAGGACTTGAACAATTACTTCTGTCCACCAAAAAAACACAGCGAGGCCCAGAATCTATACCTAAACACCAAGAAGACTAAAGTATTGACAACAGACAAAGTAAAGACCAAACCAGAAATTGAAATTGATAACGAAGAACTGGAAAGTGTTAATGAATTCGAATACTTAGGATCAATCATCAACAGCTCTGGCGACTGTGCAGTAGAAATTAAAAGAAGACTTGCAATTGCTTCACATAAACTAATACAGATAAAAAACCTATGGCAAGGCACAAGCAAAGAAACAAAGTTACAACTGATCAGAGCATGTATATTCCCAGTGGCAACATACGGCTGCGAGACTTGGACACTCAATAAAACAGTTGCAAAAAAGATTACATCATTTGAAATGAAATGCTACAGAAGGATGTTGAGAATACCCTGGACAGAAAAAAAGACCAACAGAGAAGTACTGCACTCACTAAACGTACAGGAACATTGGCTCCTAAATACCATCGCAATAAGGAAGCTAAAATTTTTCGGTCATATAAAAAGACATAATAGCCTGGAAAAAACAGTGATGGAAGGCATGGTCCCTGGAAAAAGGGGAAGGGGTCGACCTAGACGACGGTGGACCCAGGACATCACAGAGAGTCTGAACTTGTCTTTGGCTGATGCAGGTCGACTTGCCCAGAATCGTGATGTGTTCAGAGCAGCTGTAATGGAGACAACGTTCTGGAAAGAATACGTCACATGATGATGACATCAGTTCTATCATCATCCACTCCCTACTCCATATGGATCTTAGGACTACCTCTGCTTGTGGTTCTCTATGAGAAATGCGCATAAAGCAGTCACCAGCTCTTGCAGTGGTTATTCATGAAATCATCATTCTATATGCTGAGGTTGCCAGCTTCGTATGACTTGGACATCCATTAGCAATTTTCACATGTCAATAAATCCAAAATATAGAATGTTGAAATGTACAACTTACCCCTAAATCTCTTGGGATTACTGGCTCCTGGCTCAGAGAAAAAATTAAGACAACCTGTTTAAAATGCCTCTTACACAAGTTCTGGCGTATTACTTTACAATAGGCTACCACTCTGACTTCGTGTTGAGATTTCTAGGATTCCGGCTTTCCGTGTTAATGTAGGTAGACTTTTCCCGGGATATACGTCCACAAGGTGCTCAAACAAGGTCTAGTAAGATAAATGAAATTCTAATCGTATTCCTTTCTCTGGCTATCTGGTTGTCTTCTTGATGAGGGAATTTCACAGTGCTCTGAACCAACGAAAGTATCAGATTATTTCAGATATGTCAGATGTAAGTCCACAAGATGCTCAAACAAGGTACATTCCGATAAATGGAATTCTAATCCAATTCTTTTCTCTGGCTAGCTGGTTGTCTTCTTGATGAAGTGAATTTCACAGTGCTCTAAATCGACGAAAGTGTCAGTTTATATTGCAACTTTCGTCCCACGCACGTGGTTGTTACTATCTGCCCAGTATCCAATCAGAGGATCGCACAGAATTTTCCTATGAGGAAATTGTTGAAACAAACCCATTCATAGCAAGTATGATTGAATACAACTGGCTGGACAATTCTAGATTTTATAAATAATCTATAAAATTTATATTATCCCAATCTATGGTGGCCCGTGCGGAGTCTAAAGATTGTCACTTGTTCTCTTCTGTTGAGCTTTTAATATGCTTCATTTTGTGTGTGTCCTGGATGATCTGCAGCCCAATGGTTTTATCTTGTGTGATCACGATTGTTTTGTGTGAATAGTATCTCTAAGTCTGATATGTAAAGCCACGAATATCTTGCGTGCGAATAGTATCTGTCATTCTGTTATCTCTAGCCACTATTATCTTGTATGAGAATATATTCAGGGAGTCAGTTACATAAGGTGACGATTATCTTGTGAGGTAAAGGATCCCGTTACACGCCCATTGAGGCATATTGGGAATATGGTGTTAGGCCCAAATTTTCTTGCCCATTGGCACACTAGGGGTGATGTGGTCAGCATCACGCCGATTGTCTTGTGTGAGAATATATTATGTTAGTCTGTTATACAATGTCACGATTATCTTGTGTGAGAATATATTCTGTGAGTCTGTTATATAATGTCACGATTATCGTGTGTGACAATATATTCTGTTAGTCTGCTAAATGATTATATTACGTGGGAATATATTACGTGAGTCTGTTATGTAAATAGGGGATTCTCAATGTACATTATAGTTATGTTCTTTAAAAAGGCTCGACTTATATCGAAACGACGTATATCAATCATTAATATCCCATTAAACTAATGCAGCGGTTCTCAAAAAGCGGACGCCGAGAACCTTTTATGTGGTCCGCGAGGTCAAAACAATCTTCAGAATAATTTAAGACGTTATTTGCATTTTTCACTCTCATTCTCTCACGAGTGTACAGTGGAGTTTTCCAGACGCCACATGGCGTGTAATGACGTCATCGTTAATGGAATGTGTGCTTGTGTATTTTTTTGTTAAATACGTTTCTAAGGAAGTACGTTTAGGTTATAAATATGCACGTTTTCTAATACGGTAAATATCGATAGACATAACACTTACTTACTTAGTCGTTCCCCTTCTACCGTGAGGTGTAGAGGTTTGGAAGAGAGAGCGCCAGACCATTCTATCAGCTGTCTTCTTCCTGGCCTGGTTCCATTCTAGTCCTCGGTTCTTTAAAGATTGTCTAATGTTGTCCTCCCAGCGGACTCTGGGTCGTCCTGGAGGTCTGGATCCCTGGCTCTTTGTTTCCCATGCTTGTCGTGGTAGCTGATCTTCTCCCATTCTGCAGACATGGCCAAACCATCTTAGTTGGGACTGTTCTATTTGGGTCTGCAGCGGATGGGATTTTAGGCCTTGACGGATCGTCTGGTTGCGGACCATGTCTCTTCTTGTTACTTCAACCACTTTCCTCAGATACCTCATTTCTGAGGTTTGGATCTGGCTTTTGTGGGTTGTAGTCATTGCCCACGACTCGCATCCATATGTCAAGACTGGGACATAGGTGGAGCGGTATACAGCCATCTTCGTTTTCTTACCAACCTCTTTCTTGCTGAGGAATCCACAATTTATGGCCTGAAAAAGTCTCCCAGCCGCTGCTTTTCGAGTGGCCAACTCTTCTTTGATGCCTCCCTTTCGGTCTATAATAGTTCCGAGATATTTAAAGTGGTCGACCTGCTCCAGGACCTGTTCTCCCAACTTAATCTGATGTTTTCTTTCTTCTCGTGATATCACCATGGATTTTGTTTTAGAGCTGCTTATGACCATCCCTCTCTTCTCCAGCTCTTCCTTCCAGACTTGCAGGTTGGATTGGAGATGTGCCTCTGATTGTAGACACAACACACATAGTTAAAACCTCTTAGGGTCCACAATGATTTTTTAAGAGTGTAAAGTGGTCCTGAGACAAAACAAAGTTTAAGAAACGCTGAACTCATATTACATGGGAGAAACGTTCCAGACCAACAAACATTTGACTTTATATGGAAGTCTATAGGCATATAGTTATGTTATTGTACACTAAACTGTAATACAGTATAATTTATTGTACTTGCTAAATAAGAATGTAAAAATACACTAATATAATTGTATTTTTACATTATTCTTCCTGTTATAATTGCTGCTACTCAGCACTTGAAGCTGCTACAACTGTAGCTGAAGTTTCTGCTGATTCTGTGACTAGCTCTTGATTCTGTGACTAGCTGCTGATTCTGTGACTAGCTGTTGATTCTGTGACTAGCTGTTGATGTTCTCTGACTTTTTTATGTCAGAAATAATCTAACGTCATTTACTTTGTTGATTCTGTGACTAGCTGTTGATTCTGTGACTAGCTGTTGATTCTGTGACTAGCTGTTGATGTTCTCTGACTTTTTTATGTCAGAAATAATCTAACGTCATTTACTTTGTTGATTCTGTGACTAGCTGTTGATGTTCTCTGACTTTTTTATGTCAGAAATAATCTAACGTCATTTACTTTGTTGATTCTGTGACTAGCTGTTGATGTTCTCTGACTTTTTTATCTCAGAAATAATCTAACGTCATTTACTTTGTCGATTCTGTGACTAGCTGTTGAGGTTCTCTGACTTTTTTATGTCAGAAATAATCTAACGTCATTTACTTTGTTGATTTATTTACAGTATACAGTAATGGCTGTACAGTTTTGTCAAATGGATTTTTTGAATTAAGTAGTTAATACATACTTATTACTATACTTTTTTTAATACATACTGTATATATATATTTTACACGTTATATGCAATATGTAATTATGAATTTCAGTACAGAAGATGAAAGAGAAGATTGGAGGGAAATATACATGTACATTCCTGTTCAAACGGCATAAGTGCGAAAACATACGATGTATATCGAGTTTACCGTCCCTAAATTTATCAACGACGTGAATGCGAAACGACGTATATCGGCGCGACGTATATCGAAGACCTTCTGTACCACGAATATGTTTGTTTACAAACGAGAAGTAAATCACAATAACACTTTAAATAACTAAAGTGTTGTGTAAATTTCAACATTTACTGAACACATGATAGTGATGAACTGATGTGAACCATTTTTATTTACGACAGACAGAAGGCAGAATAAATAAGATGATGTAAGTACAGGAATAATAAAAATGATTGTAACGAGAAGCAAAGACAGATAACTAGTTTATTTATTTTAATTGGTTACTAGTACTTTTATGGATTAAATTATTTGAATTCATTTATGTAAATGTGACATGAGACTAAAGTGACTGATTATACAGGTGACTTGTCTTAGCTTGTCTCAGAACACGTGACCATTGATTCACCACAGACGAAAAGTGCTGTACTAGTACACGCCAGTTTTATCTATTACTTGTTAGCTTGTTTAGTTCCTCGACAGTTAGAAGCGTCAATTCTTTTATGTTGCCAATGTATTTCTTTTCTGTCTATCAGGTCTTACTTTGTCTGGTACCGTACTGGGCATTGTGGGACAATCTTTGGTAACTAATGTGATATCCGTATGCGGCTATACCATGTCTGCCTCAGTCATTTTGTTATTATGAGAATAGTACGACTATCCATGTGACTTTAACCTGTTGACTTGTTATAACTATTCAGGTTCGTTACTCCGATGATCTTTCTGTTACAGTATATTTGTAAAAGTTGTTTTCTTCTCTCTAAATCTGTTGTCAAAGTCTCAGGTTCAAATCATACAGTTAAGCTTGTTCGTATATATAAGTACTGTCTTATATAACGTCACTCTTACTACGTGTGTCTATGCTATTAATTGTCCAGTCAGTTTATTAAACTAACGATCACATTCAAGCATGGAGTTTGTACAGCGAGGTAGACTAATCACATTCAAGCATGGAGTTTGTACAGCGAGGTAGACTAATCACATTCAAGCATGGCGTTTGTACAGCGAGGTAGACTATTCACTCCAGTTTCATCGGATCTTACTAAGATATAAGTAGAAAACAATAACTAATCTAAGGGTGTCCGGGTTTGACAATGTAGCCCACATTCTAGATCACGAAAGTCGAGATTCAACTTATCCATGTTTGAATAGCACAACATCTCGGAAGCAACGAAGTTAGTAGTTAACGGATTAAACATCTCTTTGTATGTGGAAGACATGCCATTAAATTATGAGCATCGCGTAAAAAGTCGTTATACATCCAAACAGAAACTTCTTCGAAGTTGTGTTTATCTGTAACAGATGTTTCTCTTCCTCGGTATAATTATTGTCCGTGCGTATAAACACCTCTACACCTCACGGTAGAAGGGGAACGACTAAGTAAGTAAGTGTATAAACAACAGCGATGGACGTAGACATGTTATTCTGTGATGTTTTGTAATACAGTAATGCTCAAGGGATTGATGAAAAACGCGTTTCAGCGCGGAGCGATAAATTTACAGGATAACAAATATGAATTTGTTAAAATTATCATTGAAAGTAGCAGAGCAGATACGTTTTCACTTCATCGTCATGTGCATCAAGTAAAACATTGTTTTAATATTTATTAACAACAGCAAATAACAACATTCACAAATAGAATGTAACAGTTTTTTCTTAAAGTGGGCATAACACAATATTATTCGTTTTATATATGTTTGCTTTTAACCAGATGCAATTAAAACTGAACGAGAATCTTTTATTTGTTTTAGCATTTGTGTAATGGTTAAATTATTTCCCTTGAATTAAAAATTAAAGAAACAAACGAATATGTTACCTCCCCTAACATTTAAATGGTGACACGTAAAAAAATGTGTGTATATTTACAGTATATTGTATGTTCATATTGGTCACCTTAGTACTTTTTTCGTCCATCTACATTTTTGGCAAACATTGACCTGAGGTCATACATTGACGTCATTTAAGCTACTTTATCATTCTACAAAATATCTTACACTTATCTCTAATAGGAGAAGATATTTTCCAGAAAAAATAATTTTGATTGAAACGTTTGTTGGCTTTTAATTATTCTGTCTCCACAAGGATCAATATCAAGTATTATCTGAAGACATTTAATTATTCTGTCTCCACAAGGATCAATATCAAGTATTATCTGAAGACATTTAATTATTCTGTCTCCACAAGGATCAATATCAAGTATTATCTGAAGACTTTTAATTATTCTATCTCCACAAGGATCAATATCAAGTTTTATCTGAAGACATTTTATTTTTTGGAGACCATGGTGACAGTAGATGAGACTTGGGTGCACCATTATGACCCCGAATCCAAAATTGCCAGCATGCAATGGACAACCTCGGGCTCCCCAACACCTGTCAAGCCGAGAGCGCAGAAATCTGCAGCAAATGTGATGCTGACTGTTTTTTGGGATGGCAAAGGTGTCCTTTTGAAAGATTATCTGCCTCGTGGCAACACAGTTAATGGACAGTACTATGCAGATCTTCTCACCAAACTAAGAAATATTGTGAGCAGGAAACGAGGGATAACGCGCACTCAAAATCTTCCTTTGCTTCAAGACAACGCGACCTCTCACAAAGCACGGCTTGTGCAGCTAGCAGCCAACGATTTGAATATTGAAATTCTTCCACACCCACCATATTCTCCAGATTTGGCTCCATCAGACTTTTTTCTATTCCCAAATCTTAAAAAACAGCTAAAAGGAAATCATTTTGACAGCGATGAAGAGGTTATACTGGCATGTGATGACTGCTTTAGTTTGAAAAATAGCGTGTTCTACTCCCAAGGTCTTTTCAAGGTCAAGCAGAGATGGCAGAAGTGTGTCAATTCAGACGGTGGCTATATTGAAAAGGAATAAACACTATACAAAATTTCAGCTCTCTGTGACATGTCTTTCATGGTCAGGCCCAAGACTTATGTCAATCCCCTTGTATTTTTACAGATAACAAATTTAATAATCAATTATCGTTAACAGTCTTTAAAACTTCCTCACAGGTGATGGTCTGATTTGAACAGTTCTTTATGAAAGAGTTCATTTGGCAGCTTTGAATGGGTACTTAGCTGCCAGTAATATGATGGTTGGTTTCTGCTCCAGCCGATGCTTGTTCTTTGCAGGTTATGGACTGGTTCACTTTCGTCACTGGTCAAGTCTGGTGGCCGCAACACGTCCATCGTAGTATCGTGGGTATCGTGAGTTATTGATAAATAGAGAATGTCTGAGTGTAGACAGACTATGAATGTTGTAATGAGATATAGAGGGAATAGAGTCGCTAATAAAATTATGGGAAGAGATATTCTTCTTCCTTCTTCCTCGTTCGCCCTGAAAAGGACGGCGGTTGCGTTGTGTCTGTTTACGCCTAAGCTGTGATATCTGCACCTTTCGGTCGACACATCCGACTTCAGCACGGCATTTTTTAGGGACCGGGTTTGCCTTCCCATTGCGATCCGTACTCGCTCAGCCAGACTGCACTGCTGCAGACTGTTTCCAGGACCACCACATGGAGGTGGAGTACGGTCTTAGTCAGCTCTGGTTCGCTGACTCTGATGCAAGCAGTCAAGCTATGGGTCACTGACTGCATTCTCTATTGCTGCATCTTTTGGTCCCGGGAGAGGAATGACTTACGGAGAGTAGTGAGGCTACTTCTACACCATACTCCGACTGACTATAATGATGTCAATCTCTCACCCGTCCTCCAATGATCAAATAGACTAATCTACAACAGTAAGGATATATGGCAAAACATCCTCTCAGTACAGCACAAGCACAAAATTAGGAATATATCAGAGCTGTGTGCTTTCTGTGCTTCTCTATGGCGTGGAGAGCTGGAGAGTTACAGAGAAGGAAATGTCGATATTGTCCTTTTTTCACATAACATGCCTAAGAAAAATTCATCGAATCTTTTGGCTGAATACCATCACCAACCAAGCAAAAAGACATGCACACCATCATAGCTGGCAGACGCTGGAGCTGGGTTGGCCATGTCCTCAGAAGAGACCCCGATGCCATCACAAGAACAGCTATGCTATGGATCCCTGAAGGAAAACGAAAGAGAGGCCGACCAACTTGGCGGAGGACTGTGGAGACTGAGATGCAAAGAATAAACCAGAGTTGGGGCACTGTATGAAGGATGGCCACCGACCGAGCAAAGTGGAATCTATTTGTTGTTGAACTACAAGACGCCACCAAAAAAGGACATTCGGCACAACATCAATTGACAGAATAGAGGAGATTCTAACCACAAGTAATGTGTATATGTTTATTGAAAATAGAAAATTAAAGAAGTGACAGATTGTGGAATTACATGGTTAGGAAGATAGATCTAAATCGGCTGAATAAAACAAGATTGGTTGCAACAGGATCGATAGTATACAAGCTGAGAATGATGAAGGGAAATTTTCAGGTAACGCACACTTCTTCTAAAATCACCGGTTCGATTTGAAAATTTCAGGCCTAGTCTTAGACTGTGACGTCATTACTCTCAGCCGTACGATGGGAGCCAATAAAAAGCAGAGCGCTAAATTGACAGGACACACTGAAAGAAAGTTTGAAACAGACGGGATGCAGAGTTTTCCACTACGCCTTTGCCATCTGAATTGTGAGCAATCTACCAAAAAATGTAAGTCCAGTGTCTGGTTTCTAAAATTATGATAACTATCATGTATATCATTTATTTATTGCAGGGTAATATATAATGATTTGTATTAATTTTGTGTAGATGCTAAAAATTGCCTCAGTATTTCAAATTGTAGGCTACCTGATGTGAAGGATCAATCATATTTAGGAATATTAGAAGATCTGTGTTTAATATTTGGAAGGATCAAACTATAAAATATTAAAGGATGTACAGGAGAGGATCAAACCAGATGATGGTTACTACATATAAATAATTGAAATGTTAATACTAATCCTGTATTTGACAACAAGACACACAAACATGAAAAACTATGGTTAAATGGGTATGGGTCTGACCAACACACACAGATTCGTTCTTTTGTTCTTTATTATCACTAAACTGTACAACATCGAATATTTAAAAGAGAAAGATCATATACATCAGAATTACAGATATAGAAAAATGACAGAATATCCGTGCCCTCCCCTTATTGAGAGGATAAGAACCCAACAAGTTAATAACCCCAAAAGTTAAAAGTTTAGCACTAGGTTACAGTATAGACGTCGACCCAGCCCCAATTGGGTACCAGAGCAACTCTGGGAAGGTTAAGGTGGCCGGCGTGATGCCGACCCCATCACATCTAGTGTGCCGACGGTCAAGATAATATGGGCCTAACACCATATTCCCAATATGCCTCAATGGGCGTGTAACGGGTTCCTTTACCTTACCTTTTTACAGTATAGACAGTAAAGAAAGAACACAGTTCCCACTAAACTTTATCCAATACAAATTAAACAATAGTCAAACAGAGTGCAGGGGATACAATGTTTCCTGTACTAAAGACAGTATTTCACTTTCTTTCTCTGTCATACGTGGCCATACAATTACGCTTCTTACCCTATTATTGACGCAAAATCCATGAATTTGTATATAAGGTCCAGAGTATTTATCTTCCGAATTGGGCCCCAGTCCCTCCACTAATAATTAAATATTATAAGGGGGACGCCTAATATGGTGGTTGATTCCTGGATAAACAATGTCACTTTGAATAGTTAAAGCCGAGACTCTCTGAGATCTGGTGTTCACTGTAAACAGTAGAAAAACATCTGATTGCTAAAACTGCTCATTATTGTTACTTTTTTTTGGATCCCGTTACACGTCCATTGAGGCATATTCAGAATATGGTGTTAGGCCCATATTTTCTTGCATTTGACAACTTTCCCTTTCATTTCTTTTCCTTGTATTTGACAACTTTGATCATTATCTGAGATGTTATCAAAGTTGTTATATATTGCAGATAATGTAACATATTGTTATTGTTGATCACAACTGACCTCATTACACTCCAGGCAAACCTGTGGGTGCTCAGTCTCACTCAGCAAATGTAGAAGGGTGTGAATGCTAATCGTTCCTGTTGTGCGCTGGTTGCATACACGCCAGATGCATCCTTTCATATGTAGATCCCTGCTAGTCTTACATTTTATGTCAAATTCCAGCAATCTCAGCCTTGATTATTCATCAATTGCAGTGTCATTCTCTAACAAGCGTTCATTAATTGCCCTCAGTATCTCTCCCTTATCCATATCCAATGCAACTTCTATGTGTGCTATTGAGGCTAGTTGTTAAGTCCTAATTCTAGTCAAGGGGAGTTTATCAGTAAAATACTTGTAAGTACAGGCCGGATTGTTATTATCTCCCTTGAGTTGCTTCTTATAGGATCGGGAAGTTTCTCGAACCTTCTATACGAGTTGAGTTCACGACTCAGAGGCGTTTTTGCGCGGGGATGAATATTTTTTACTGAGCTATATTTTTAGGCGGGGAGATTTTTCGTGACATTCGAATGCTGAGATAGCCGAGAGAAGGGACTGACGATTATGGTCAGTGTGTCCCGATATAGAGAATTGTTTTGGCGAAAGGGATTTTGATATTTCCTAAGATTTCATAAAGCCGTGGATATAAAGGCTTGAATATATTCTGCAGAATGGACGTTGTCAAAGATTTTTTTCGGGCCATGGATAGGCCGTTATGTTTGATATCTCCGATGAGGGATATTGTGTAGTTTGACAGTTGGTTATAGGGGATTGCTCTTTCTCCCGTGAGTTGTATCTTATTTACATATTGCCAGAAATGTTTGAGAGCATATGTACATTACTTTAAAGCCAGGAACTTATACGGCTCATTTACCATATTGCCTGAGATGTTTGAGAGTATATTTACATTACTTTAAAGCCAGGAAACTTATACGGCTTATTTGCAATATGGCCAGAGAAGATAAAGTGTATATTTACATTTCTGCAAAGCCAGGAACTTATACAGCTTACTTATAATATTGAAAGAGAACTTAGAGAGAAGTTACCTAGATTACGTCAAAGCCAGGGATAGGCTTTTACATATATGCGCCATTTATACTGTATACAGATGAATTGAACTGTTGTTATTCCCATGAGGTGCTTAGAACTGTGACCTATTGTCAGTGTGCTGTTATGATGTCTGCTTTTGTTACTGTGGCGTAATAAACAGTATAGAACTGTACTTGAAGTTTAAAACCTTCCTGACTCCCATGTGTGCATTGATGGGTGATTGCTATTGAGTTACTTCAAGAGCCTATACGCATTCGCGTCCATATCTTTACACGCTCACATCAGTCGGCCATCTGTAAGTCCGACACGCTGATTGCCTATATCAGCGCACACAATACCATTCATCATCATCTTCCCGGATAAAATATCGCATTCAACAGTGGTGGCCAACATACAACAGTGGTCGCCAGTAACATGGGGCTTTGGATTAATGATGTACATTACTACAGGGAGTTACAATGCAGTATTTCCAGTTCGTGTTTCCTGATGATGTGCTTACTACAAAAGGAATTTTCTATACAAGTGATTTAAGTCAAAACCTGAAGTGTTCCGGTCCTTCCTCTGTTACGCCAACTTCTTATGTCAGCACTTGATGTCTGGATTTACCTTGGAGTTCCAGTGTCGATCGCCAGTGGATTGTTACAGACTGTGTTAGCTGTGTACATTTTTGCAGTTGTTACGGAGGCCAGGATTTTTTCCAGTTAAAGATAAGTGGCTATTTGTGTTGTAAACTGTGCCCCTGTGTGGTTGATTAGGCCTTCCTCAGACTACTCTATTAGATCGTCAGTTTCTATGTTACATGTTTCTATGTCATATATGTTATATTTCAGCGGGCAGGTTGGGTGGAGACATTCGTAGGATATCCCACTTCACCGAGGGCCTACGAAAGTGTTCTATAGGGACTATTTTGTCTACGTCCGTGTCGTAAAAGATCCCTTGATAATTCGGGGCATACTCTGTTTACGCCGGATTCAGTCATCTTTATAATTGTTTAGGTGTGACGAGATATCTTAATGTAGTTTTCGTTATATTTTCCTCTGTTCTTTAGTTCTTGATTAATTTGTTTGTGAGTGTCTTCCTCCCCTTTCTATCTTTGAGTTATATTCGTTTATACACTGTTTTGTCACGTGTATTGTATACTATTCGCAGCTGTCGTTGCAAGCTTTGCAATATTTTTCACTTTATTTCTACTTTTTTACTTTAGTTGATTCCTGCGAACGTTGTCATTTGTTCTTTATATCTTGTCTTTTTCTTTCTTGTTTGTATTATCCATTTTGTCATACACTGTCAACATTATAATGCAGTAATATATATAGCTGATTAATTATATTATTCATAAGTAAGGTAATTATACAAGTTCTTGAGCAAGGACTTGTCGCCCACTGAGTTGGGATAAAGTGAGTTTCTCAAGTAATATATTTACACAAGGTATTTATCTCATATAATCCAGCATAATGTCTACTTTGGATTATTTCATTGAACAAGGGAGATCCCTTGGAATGACTAATGAGGAAGTAAAAAAACTTTGCACATGTTGAATATGCCAAGGCGCAGAAGGCTGAAGAAAAGAGACAGAAAGTGGAAGCTGAAAATATAAAATTGCAGATGCAGGCAGATGAGAGAAAATTTCAAATAGAAATGGAAAAACAGAAAATAGAAATAGAAAAACAAAAAAATGGAAATAGAAAAACAGAAACTAAAAGCTGAAGAGATAAAACAGAAATTAGAAGCTGAAAAGAGAAAACAGAAACTTCAGATACAAGCTGAAGAAAACCAAAGACTACACGAGGAAAGAGTCTTAGCAATGGAGCTGGAGAAAATAAAGGTAGTGAATATGGGTAATACTCAAAATAAGACAAACAATCAAACAACTTCTAATAAGGCAAATACTAAATCTTATGATATTAAATTGCCTGTTTTCAACCCTACCTGCGACGATATTGCATTCTATCTAAATAGATTTGAACTTTCATGCGAATCTCGTAAGATAGACAAGTCGCAATATTGTGAACAACTTAGTAGGTTACTTAAGGGTGAAGCATCCAATACTATGAGTATGTTGGAAGGTCCTGACAAGAATAACCATGAGGTTGTCAGAGCGGCCTTATTAAAAAAATACCAACTGGATGAAGAAGGTTATCGCCTAAGTTTTAAGTCTCTATTGCCGGAGACAGGGAAAGATTTTTCAGAATTTATATAGAATATTCGCCTTACGTTTTCACGTTGGGTTGAACTTTCAAAAAAGGAGCACATATATGAAGCCCTTATGGACTTATTGCTTCGCGACAAAGTCAAGTCGTCAGTTAGTAAATCTTTTCTTTCCTTTCTACATGAACGAAAACCTCCAAATTTGAAAGATATGGAACAATACTGTCGCCAATATGTCACGGCACATCCAAATGTAACGGTTAGCAATTCTAAAGTCGAAGAAGGTTTACCCGTGGCTTCAGCGATACCATATGGTCCTAATTGGCGACGTAGATCTCAAAGTGTTGATCGAAATTTTGGTGGTAGATATAATCGTAATGTTGGACAGAACCAAGGGGGTCCATCACGTAATGATTCTTCTTCAAGGAACTGGAGGTAATTTAACGGTCCTCAGAATTTTGGTCCCAATAAACATGGAAATTTTGGAAGAGGTAACCACAATAGAGGTTATCAACCTTGTAATAATTTTTCTCGGAGACAACAAATCCCATCTAATAGAAATTTTGATCAAAGGGGAAATAGTAATCGCGACAATGCAAACTGGGGTTCAGATCAGAACAATAGCTTCAATACAGCAAATAATAATGCTTCCAATAGAGATAATAGATCACCAAATAATAGATCGTACCGTCAGGCTAACTCTGCTCAACAAGAGCCCCAGGTTATTAATGATCAAGGTAACAATAATAATGGTATCTCTAACACTATTGCTTGCTCTGCTTTCGATTTCGAGAGAGCATCTCTGCCCGGAGTGCACAACTTTGTTCCAACCTACAGCTATAACTACCTTGAGTTGTGATCATCCTCTACCCGCTCTTCCTGCCTTAGCTGCGAATGACGGAAGAGGGTCTCTTACTATACATAAGGGTTTTGTGAATAATAATCCTGTCTCTGTACTTTTCTATTCTAGATGCACAACTGTTGGAATTAGACAGTCTCTAGTCCATCCATCTTGTGCTACAGGTAATATGGTGAAATGTGTTACATTCGGGGGGACAGTTGAGACTTTTCAGACTGCCATAGTCCACATTGCCACACCATTTTTCACTGGTTATATACACGCATGTTTGCTCAGAGCACCTATCGCCGACCTTACTGACGGACAGATACATGGTGTAAAGGTTTGTACGCCGGTACAAATTGCTGCTTGGGAACGGCAACATCACCTTACTG
Source organism: Oreohelix idahoensis (assembly GCA_024509875.1). NCBI lineage: Eukaryota > Metazoa > Mollusca > Gastropoda > Stylommatophora > Oreohelicidae > Oreohelix > Oreohelix idahoensis. The sequence continues at coordinate 32,501 of JAMPIV010020578.1, forward strand.
CTTCTTCCTTAGGGACTATGCCAAAATCTTTTCACCAGGTTCATTCTGCTAATTTTGTGCAATCTTGCAGTATTGATGATACGACTGTTCATCATACTAATGTTAGTGCTTCTTTTTGCCCAGTTCGACATACTTCAGTACGTCGCAACTCTAACTTTAACTCTTCTTTAACTACTATTGTAGAAGAAGATCTTTCGATTTCGTCTGACCCACACACTAACTCTATCGCTACGACAGAGTCTATATCCAGTCACGTTGATGGCAACTTCTTTACTGCAATGACTAGTGTTTTCTCTGCTACATTTACGAACTTAATTGTTAGTACATATCTATACCTTATGAGTATCGTTACTTTTCTTACTGGGCCGGTTAGCTCGGTATCTTCGTCTTTTACGACTTTTTGTCGTACTTATTGCTTTTCTTTTAAACTTCGACGTTGGTCCAAGTTTACTACTGTATGCTTTTACATCTTTATTATATCTTTCTTACTTTTTTCTTTGCCCAGTACACAGGCTATGACTTCAGTTCAGCCTTTAAGATGTACGCCTTTGTCTACTGCATTTCCTTTGTCTTGCGCAAAATCGCAGACTGTCAGCCATCATGACACTTTTAGTCATCATTACCATTTTCTGCATTTGCCTTTTGACGTGGGTATCAGGTGTGTACTGACGACTTTTCCATACATCAGTGCACACTGCTATTTTTCTCGAACACTTATATCGCCCTATACAGTTAATGATTCCAGTTTAGACTGTACTACTTTCTCTGTTACCTTTTCTAGAGTAACGGAGGAAGGTTTGATTATCACCATACAGGGGCCGGAAGTTTACACAGCCACAGTTGGTAGGTTTACTGTAGAATTAGCTGTTGTATATCATAACATCTTACCTTTACCAAACAGAGTTTTTCATTTGTGTTTTTTCACAGAATGTTTTGCCATGAGAGTCTCAACTACTTTATTATATGTTTGAGATGTTTACCGTTGGAATTTTCGCAAGAATTGCCATTCCTGTAGAACCAGTTTGTCGTCTCATTAGATGGTGTTGAGCTTCTTACAGCATGTTCCTGGATCTTTAGGACCTCCAGATGTTGTTTAGAACTTATTTGAGATATGAGATTATATTGTATATGTATATTACTATAATATAGTGTATTAGACAGTATTATATTTGATGAAATTTCTTTATGATAAAATGTTGCTTCATTGTCAGGCATCATTATATTACTATATTGTTCGTATACTTCTGAGTTTTGAAATGATGAACGTATTACTATGGTAATGATTATACTATTTTGACTTGATTAATCATTGCGATTCATTTCAATATTGTACTTTTTGAGAAATATGAAGATATGAGAGAATGTATTTTTTCTGGCATTGTAATATTTTTTCTTTGCCCGGCGCGTGATTGTGCGCTAGAGGTAACCATATACGATATTGGTACTTTGTGAAGATATTTTTTCTGAGGTGGTGATGTATTTTTTCCTCACCCGACGCTTGATTGTGCGTCAGCAATAGCCATGTATAATGGTGTTGTATATTTTGATGTCCATTATCAGCTCATCATTTGTACTCCATGAGCGTATTAACTTGGTTGTCTTGGACATTAGGCTATTTTCTTTTTTCTTTTTAGATGATAGCTAATTACTTATTCTTTGATTTAGATTGTCATTGTTTTTTGTAATGGATGCTAATATACTATAAAGGTGTTCATTTATATAATGCATTGTTTTATGTAATTGTTTTTCCTTGATATATCATTGTTTTCTTTATTCTTGTAGCATGGCTTTCTTTCTTTACTGCTCATTCCTCTTGTATTTCATCTGTTCTTTTCACTTTTTATTTTGATGTCATGGCTACTCTATACGTCATTTGTCTGCATATTCCTTTGAAGTTGATGTACTTCGTATGCTTATCTCTTTACTGTCCTATACTTCACTTCGTTTGAACTTTACTCGTATTTTTTATCCTTCTTTGGTTCATGTTGTAAACATGACTTTACATAGTGTGATTCTTATGTGTAGAGATTAGTAATTTATAGACCTCTATATTTTTCTTTGATGCATTTTGTCAAAAAAAAAATGATATTATCATTTTTTTTTGCCCCGGGGGGCGGTAAAGACTGTTAACTTCTAATTCTAATCAAGGGGAGTTTATCAGTAAAATACTTGTAAGTACAGGCCGGATTGTTATTATCTCCCTTGAGTTGCTTCTTATAGGATCGGGAAGTTTCTCGAACCTTCTAGATGAGTTGGGTTCACGGCTCAGCGGCGTTTTTGCGCGCGGATGAATATTATTTACTGAGCGATATTTTTAGGCGGGGAGATTTTTTGTTACATTCGAATGCTGAAATAGCTGAGAGAAGGGACTGACGATTATGGTCAGTGTGTCCCGATATAGAGAATTGTTTTGGCGAAAGGGATTTTGATATTTCCTAAGATTTCATAAAGCCGTGGATATAAAGGCTTGAATATATTCTGCAGAATGGACGTTGTCAAAGATTTTTTCGGGCCATGGATAGGCCGTTATGTTTGATATTTCCGATGAGGGATATTGTGTAGTTTGACAGTTGGTTATAGGGGAATGCGCTTTCTCCCGTGAGTTGTATCTTATTTACCATATTGCCAGAGATGTTTGAGAGTATATTTACATTACTTTAAAGCCAGGAAACTTATACGGCTTATTTGCAATATGGCCAGAGAAGATAAAGTGTATATTTACATTTCTGCAAAGCCAGGAACTTATACGGCTTACTTATAATATTGACAGAGAACTTAGAGAGAAGTTACCTAGATTACGTCAAAGCCAGGGATAGGCTTTTACATATATGCGCCATTTATACTGTATACAGATGAATTGAACTGTTGTTATTCACATGAGGTGCTTAGAACTGTGACCTATTGTTAGTGTGCTGTTATGATGTCTGCTTTTGTTACTGTGGCGTAATAAACAGTATAGAACTGTACTTGAAGTTTAAAACCTTCCTGACTCCCATGTGTGCATTGATGTGTGATTGCTATTGAGTTACTTCAAGAGCCTATACGCATTCGCGTCCATATCTTTACACGCACACATCAGTCGGCCATCTGTAAGTCCGACACGCTGATTGCCTATATCAGCGCACACAATAACATTCATCATCATCTTCCCGGATAAAATATCGTATTCAACACTAATCTGTCAGCTCTTTCATTGCCGCGTACCCCTGCATGACCAGGACAGTGGATCCAAACAAGTTCTTGAAGATTCGAGGCTTCTATGGAGGTTATCCTGCAATTTGTTTTTGAAAATAGCCTTTGAAAGCCTTATGTGACATGCTCGAGGGAGCATTTGTCATTTTCTTTTATTGCCTGTTCAGAAACTCCTCTTTGACCAAGATGGAGATGTATTAAAAATGTTCTTTTAAAAATTGTGAAAGTAAAGTTTGTTGTGTGTTAGTAGATACATTGGTTTTGTTGTTGTTGTTTAACTAGACCTTCTCACTCTTTTGCAGCCAATACGAAGTTGAAGACTCCTTGGTATTATCTATACTGTAGATCTAGGCTTTTCCTGTGACTTTTCTGTCATTCCAAAATGTGCTGAGTTGAAGTCATGAGCTCCAGTTTCTCCAGCTTGTCTTGCATTTAAAGGATCGTCACATCTGGTCCCAAGCTAGGAGTAAGAAGCGTTTGACATACTGTGCATTCCCCACCATCCAAGGGGACTCTCTAACTATGCAGAGCTAGAATACTGGGCTCTGGTTCTGGACTCTCCCAAGGAATTGTCACGTCCTGCACACGACCACTTCTCAGCTCCCCCTGCCTATCACTGGGTCCAAAGTGAGATCCTCCTGCATGCAGTCAACCAGGTCAACGTAAAAGAATTAAGTCTGGGGCTCAAGTGACTTCTCGAAGCTTAGTGTGCAAATGCTGGGTTCTCAACAAGTTTCACCACTGGGGGAATCCCTGGAAGTGTGTGGATGATTTCAAGAGTCAGTGAGGGTGTCATTAACCTCACATACAAAGGTTCACTTCCACATATGTAAATTGTATCATTGTGCATAGCTGGTGTTCAAATAAGGATAACTCCAGATATGCCTCCATGCATGGATACATTGGTGATGGAGTATATCTGACTGAAATGCAGGAATCTGGCCTATCAAGATTCATCAGTTTTGTTAGTAACTTCCATCTTGCTGTTCGGTTTAACTTAACACATTTCAACAACATCTGTCAACTTAACTGATACCATTTCTTCTCCTGGACTTAAAACTTCTGTATACTGTACATTTAGTTACTTCTGTACACTTCTTGCTGCCAATAATTTTTGATGGCCTGTGTGCGCAACAATTTCAGTTTGTGCATTTTTCCCTGTCCGTGACAAAAACGTCCTACGCCACTAGGCATGGTACTTGAAGAAGAAAAAAGAAGTGACAAAAATTGGTGCACACTAAAATTAGTGTACGTTAAATTTTTAAACTTGAAATTATTATTTGCTTCATCCTTGAGAGATTTTTTAAAAGTCCAAAGACAACAGAGAGCTGAACAAGCAGGTTTTAGGCAAACAGATCCTGTTCAGACCAGATAGCCACATTGAGAATAATAGTTGAACAAAGTCTGGAATGGAATTCACCACTATACATCGGATTTGTAGACTATGAAAAGGCATATGACAGTGTAGACAGAGAATCACTTTGGAAATTAATGAGACATTATGGCATTCCCCTGAAGGTCCTTAATTTGATAAAGAAAACTTTTGATGTCACAACATGCAGAGTTCTTCATGAAGGATAACTTGCACAACTGTTTGAAATTAGAACTGGAGTGTGACTGGGATGCCTCTTGTCACCATATCTCTTTTTATTGGCTACAGAGTGGGTCATGAAAACATCGACCTCAGCCAACAGAAGTGGAATCCAGTGGAATGTGATTAAACAGCTTGATGATCGAGAATCTAGATTTTGCAGATGACCTGTGAAATTCTGTTCCATAACCGTAATCAGATGACCTGTGAAATTCTGTCCCATAACCGTAATCAGATGACCTGTGAAATTCTGTCCCATAACCGTAATCAGATGACCTGTGAAATTATGTCCTATAACCGTAATCAGATGACCTGTGAAATTCTGTCCCATAACCGTAATCAGACGACCTGTGAAATTCTGTCCCATAACCGTAATCAGATGACTTGTGAAATTCTGTCCCATAACCGTAATCAGATGACCTGTGAAATTCTGTCCCATAAACGTAATCAGATGCAAGAGACAATGAAAATACTAAGTGAGAGATCTCAGCACGTGGGTCTGAAAATATGCAGGGACAAAAACTAAGATAATGAGAATTGTTATTATTGATCAGAATCTACGTCATTGCACTCCGGGCAAACCCATAGGTGCTCAGTCTCCCTCAGCAAATTCAAAGCGTATGCATGCTAATTGTTCCTGTTGCGCACTGGTTGTATACACGTCGCCGGATGCTTTTTCTCATACGTCTATCCCTGCTGGTCTTACGTTTGATTCCAAATTCCAGCAGTTTTAGTCTTGATGATTCATTGATAGAGGTGTCATTCTCTAACAGGTGATCATGAATTACCCTCAATATGTCCATCTTATCCATGTCCAATGCACCTTCTATGGGTGCTCTTGAAGCTAGTCTGTCAGCTCTTTCATTGCCGCGTACCCCTGCATGACCAGAACAGTAGATCCATATCAGGTCTTGAAGATACGATGTTTCTATGGAGGTTTTCATTCATGTCGGAGCCATCCATTTTGGACCTTTCAAAGCATAGATTGTGAGTCTGATACAATAACTGCCTTTGTTAATACAGTCTCAAACAGCCATCTTAAGCCAGCAATAGCTGCCTCTACATCCATTCTCATGCTGGAGGTTGTTATCATGTAAGCCCCGCTATGTTCAGCGATGGTTATGCCCTTTCCTCTAAAAGAGAAGCCCCACCCTGACTTATTACCACAGATTACAGACCCATGTAAGTACACAATGGCATCGTCATCCCCAGCATTATCATTTATCAGCTTATCAATTTACAGATAATGAGAATAAATGCAGGAAACGATAACAAAATTGTACTTGAAGAAACACCACTATATACAATAGCCCCTTCGGTCATAACTGACTACGGGAATGCGCCCCTGTGGCGACCGCCCTCAGCTGCTTATTTTCCTGGTGTTCCATTAAGGTGAATCTGGAGTGTCCTCTCCAGGGCGCGAGCTTGGGCACAGTTATATGGAGATCAAGCTTTTCCCCATGCAGCATGTTCTCCCTCTCCACGCAGCCGGTAGATCCAAAGGAACGGCAGGAGCTGTGGGTACCAGCCAGAATAATGTCGAATCAACATTCGACTCTCTTATGGACTCCAACTCCGGATTTATCCTCAGGGTTTACTCCCGAAGCCTTTCCCGTAAACGGATATCCTGCAAGGCAGCAGTGGTTTGAATTCAGAGTTTTACCTTCTCTCAGATAGGCTACCAACCAATGATCTCGAGCCCTATCTGCCCGAAGCTGCTGGTTTTAAGGCGACAGTGACTCGCGTTCGCCCCTTCTCCTGTCAGTGGAAACAGTTCCGCCGGGCTCAAATTGAACCACACGTGAAGGCCGGAAGCTGGGCTTTGGTATCAGAGGGTATTTGAGGCGCTTTATGTATAAGCATTTATCTGCAGTGAGAGCTTATTCACTACTACTCCCGGCTATGACAACCTTTGGAGCCAGAAACACCACTACACGATGTAGAAACATACATATACCTTGGCAGCAATACAGACACAGTTGGAGGGACAGACAATAATAACAGCATAAGAATAGACCGTACAAGGCTAGAGGAGCCTTCATTGTGTTGGGAAATATTGTTATTGTTGAACTGAATCGATATCATTGCACTCCCGGCAAAACCCATAGTAGCTCAGTAAATGTCGAAGAGTGTGAATGCTAACTGTTCCTGTAGCTCGCTGGTTGTATACACGACGGGTGCGTCCTCTCATACGTTCATCTCAGCTAGCATTACATTTGATGCCAAATTCCAACAGTCTTAGCCTTGACTGGGAAATACATGGAGGTCGAAAAAAATCAGGTCCAACACAAAAATCTTCAACACAAATGTCAAGTCAGCCAGCCCTATCGTATGAAGCATGAAAAATAACAGAAACAACAACTAAAAGCTACAGTTTTTCATAGATGGATGCTTGCCTAGAATACTATTCTGAATAGAAGGATTGAAATGGTGTGAGAAGAAGACGATGGAGATGGATAGGACATGCGTTTAGACAACCTGCTGATAGCATTACCAATCAATCCTTGCTTTGCAATTCCCAGGGAAAGAGAGGTAGAGAAAAGACCAAAGAATACTTGGAAAGACCACTAGCTGATGGCACGGGACAGGAAGACTTGGCATAAGTTTGCTGATGGACTATGTTCCTTGGTGATCCTTTTTGTTAGGATGAAGGATTGTAGTTTTGTTTGTTGTTCTAATCGCGGCACATAGTACCGTACCAAAATTATTTGTTTATCTTATAAAGTAGACCTCATAGTGTAAATATCTAATTACAAATGCATGCCAATAAACTAGTTCAGACACTTCAACAGAACACTGTCTGAAAAACACTTACGATTCTAAAATGTTAATGTTTTGTGTATTTAAAAAAAAACCCCAATAAATTGATATATTTGTTGCACTTATTTAAATTCCCAAATTAAATTTTGTACACTTAGTTAATGTAACTCTCAAGAGCATAGAATTCATTTTAGCATGGCACAGGTAAATGTGACGTTCCCGGTTGTTCAGTCACATGATGGAATGAAAAGGGGAGGGAAACACCTGATTTTCGTCTAAATAAGACTCCATCTTCCTAATGGAATGTTCCAGCCGAAGCATGGGCCTGTGTTCTATGACGTTGTTCAGAGCAGGGCGCTAAGGTCACATCATCCGCCTGCGCTTTTTTCAGCTCTGCTATTCTGAGGAGAAGTGGTTGGTAATTGTCAGAGCCCTTCATTGTTGGGAATTGTGTGCTCTGCTCCAACTTCTTCCTCGTAGATAAATTATGGTTTTCACCATTCAGGCTATTGCAGTCCGAGCACATGCTGTCGAATGTCGCGTTGCGTGCTCGGCCAGAAGTATTCGAGGGAAACATGCTTAATTACGGAAACAACAATTAATTTTTGTTGTACCAATAAACGCCGCTCGGCGTAACGGAACAACAATTAATTTCTTGTTGCCCTAAGACGCCACTAAGCGTATTGGCCACAGACTGCTTTGTCGGTCAGCTGCTAAGGATGGAAGAAGAAGATGCTTAATTAAGGCGCGTGCACCTCGATGAGGTTCTAAGTGAGGTTTATACATTTGTTGCATCAGGCGGTTGCCATAGGAGACTGGGACAACTAATTGCTTTATGTTTCTTATCCATCTGTATAATAATCCATTCTCCCTATAATATGCTCCCTGTGTAGTATGGGAGTAGTTACCATACAACGTTGCGATACAAGACTTTAGGGTTTTATCACCCCTTTGTGCCTTCAGCTCCAATCTGTTCGGGCTGGTTAGAGATGTGGGCGTGTCCTTGGTTCTTTCTCTTTTGTGTTGACCTGGAGTCACGTGAGGGATCCCCAAGGAAGACATATTTCATCCATAGAATCAGAGGTTACGGTATACTAAATAATCTACCACTACGGCTTTGATTTTTCCCCGGACAAACCGGGTTGAAACTTCAATTTCCGCAACCGGAAGAATTTATAGGCTGTATATTCTTCAGAGGCCCCTGTATTTCAACAGTTTCATCAGTATACTGGCGAGCCTTCACTAAAGATGGCGAGTCTAGAAATTCGAATTCTAATTCAGAATCATATAAACATTCTACAGTTTGGTTACCAACTGTGACTTTTCTCGGGTTGGTTGATGACTGGGGTTTTGTTGGCATGTCGGGAGGTCATCTTTAGCAGGCATGCAACGTTATAAGGGCCTGTTTTCGGCCTCTTACAGTCCGATGTGAAATGTATGTCATTTTTACACCCTTTGCACCATCGCCTTCCAGTTCCGCATGCTTGATTGCTCTGTTTCTGCCTGGTGCTGTCCTGTGATATGTTGTGCCATTTTGTGTGTAGTGTTGATCGTTGCTTGCACATCCGTGGATGGACGATCTTGTTGGTGGGGGCGATTATTATTATTTTTTTAAATAAAATTTTGCTTTGTTTTGGCAAGGCGCGTCCTGTTCAACCTAGCCGGTTATATTAGGGCGCGTGTCCAAATATAAAAGACCTTTAGGTCTGGAGAATTAGTCGTGGCCGCGCTTCCTGTCGGGGTTAATTTCTGCCTGAGCGCTTTGATATCTGTCGGCAAGTAACGCCACCCGCTGAAGAGTTTCGGCCCCGTGCTCCGCCAGGAACCGTCTCATGTCAGGGGTGAGCGAGTCTTTGAACTGCTCCATGATTATCATCTCCTACAGGCCTTCATACGATTCATCGAAGGTGCTGAGAGATCCCTATTTCTCCAAGTACGTTTCTAGTCGTGTAGCTAATTGCCTAAACTCCTCATACTTCTGCCTCTTAGCCTCCTGGAACTTGCTGCGAAAAGTCTCTGCGTTTACCTGAAAACGCTGGAGCAAAGCTTTCTTCAATATTTCGTAGTTGTTGTGTTCCTCGGTGGGCATCTTAAAAGAAACACATCAAAAGCTGATCCCCTCAGACTCTGGGATATCTTCATGTTGTATTTCTCCCTCTCTACGCCATAGGAAGCAGCTAAAGACTCAAATCTAGAGAGATAGATGTCTATTTCTTCAGAAGACTCTGAATAAACATCTAGCTGGAAGGAGGCCGCACGGGGCGCTGCAGCATGAGAGATGTTTCCCCCATCTCTACCTTGAGAACTTCCAGAGGCACTAGCATTAGAACTAGATTATGTTCTTCTTCCTTCATTGTCTAGTTACTTCAGTCGGATCTCGTGGGATCTGCTGACATGTTCCTTCTTTTATTGGAATGCCCTCTCCTTTTCTCGTTCCCCCCTTTTCTTTTCTCTTTCCTACACTTCATGTTTCCTTTTCTTCGGCCTGTGCCTTTCGTAGTCCCTCTCGAGCTTTCTCTCCTCACGAAGAACGGCTTTTTACAGTCTTTTGTCGTTGCCTTTTTCAACCTTCTCCTGATCGGCTTTAACCGAATTAACCACAAAATCTGTCAGAGTTTGACCCGATATACCTATTTCTTTACCAATATTCAGATAAAAGGCGTGGAAGTTGGGTTTATCAGGCATTCTAAGCAAGAAGTCTGTTTACAAAGCTACACAAAAATGCAATTGCTATTTAACTAGTATAACTTCAAATCACAACAACAAATTAACCACAGCAATTGAACTTCTTATATCACCTTAAACTTTTAAACAGAAAATTTAGTCTTTTCAATTATTCAATTATTATCTGTAAAATTATTTTACTGTTTTACATCGGATGCTCAGATTTATCAAAAAATACACTCTGACAATATTCCTTCAGTAAATCTGAAATTTATATTAGCCAAGTCTAGGGGGTAAACTAGATAGGTATCGTGGACGGTACACCATTTGTCACGGGATTTACTCACCTTGCTCTCCAGTGATGGTTCAACAGTAGCCAAAATTCATAGTATTTACTGAGTGTCTTCAAAAGTGTCGCTCAAGCCCCCAACTGATTTAACTCAGTAAAATATTACTTAAATAGCTCTGTTATAAGTATTTAAAATGACTGAGACATACGGGTGCAGTTCACTCAAAATGACTAAATCAACTATAAATTTGTATATTTACAGATAACAAAATTTAATAGTCAATTATCGTTAACAATTGTAAAATAAATAAGGGTGGGGTGAATTTAGATAGAGTCTTTAAAATTTCCTCATAGGTGATGGTCTGATTTGAAAAGGTCTTTCTGATTTGAAAATAGAGAGTTCACTTGGCAGCTTTGAATGGGTACTTAGCTGCCAGTAAAATGTCGGTTGGTTTCTGCTCCAGCCGATGCTTGTTCTTTGCAGGTTATGGACTGGTTCACTCTCGTCACTGGTCAAGTCTGGTGGCCGCAACACGTTCCTCGTAGTATCGTGGAGTAATTGCGAAGATGGTCCAGCGTCTGTTAAGACCCGTCTGCTGTAGGTGTCTAGCTTTGACTGCAGGCCACTTATACCACTCACTTGTTCCACAGATAGCACCACCAATTGGTACCACCGACTAGTATCATGAAATAAGAGAGAAACAAATACCCTCCTGAGTATTGGGTTTCCTGACACGAAAATCAGGTGTCCCTCTTTTCATTCCACCATCCCATCTGCCTCAGAACTTTACCCTCTCTGAGCATTAAAAATTAATCCCAGTAAGCGGAAAAGATCCATTGCATTTATATTGAACATGTTTACATTTACATTTGCAATGGTTGAAAATGGTACTATAATAAGTATGTACACCAGTTCTATCAGCATCCTCTCCTTGATGCACATGGAACTTGGGACTGCCTCTGCTTTTGGTTCTCAATGAGAAACCCGCATAATGCCCATTATTGTTGATTTTTGAACATTTACTTTTGCTCCGATACCTTTGCTGAAGTCTGAATGTATTAAGGATATTTTCTATATACTTGTCATTTGGTGGGGAAAAGATGGGGTCGTGTGCATAGGGAAGCAACTTATGTTCTCCTTTCCTTTGTGTTAAAGTGCCCTTAAGAGCGGCCTTTTAGAAAGGCCGATGATCGATCCCCGTCAATAGCGAAAATGTATAGGTGAATGCATGTTTAAAACCACTAAACAATTTAGTTACGTGCATGATATAGGGGTTTCATTTCTTCACATTTTGATATATAACACTTATGTTATCTTTATGAATAAATTATTTATTGCAAAACCTGTAACGGAAGTCATGAAATTAGCTCGTATACTGTCTCTTGCAGTGGCGTATTCTCTATGTGTGCTGTGCGTGCTGCGCACACCTATGCCCGAAGGAAAATAAAAATTTAATTTATTATTCTATAAAATATTTCTCTTCTAAAGTTCTGCTTTCGGACCGCACGCATCAGGATAACGGATTTTCCCGCATAGAATCTACGAGTATATCTAGTTTCAGTTTCCCAGACGCGTTTTATAGTGCAGTTTTTATTGGTTGGTTACAATCGCCCGAAGTTTCTCGGGTAATTCCGTCACAATGCGTGCGGCACCTTTCGGATTCACGACTGAAGATTGGATTGTGTTTATCAGGGTCATGGCCAGATACGTCAATACAATACGAACATGCGTGCGGTAGTCTTGCAGCTCTCGGGTTGTAAAAATCGGCTGTGTCCGTCCAGTGTTTTTTGTGATTAATTTTTGTTAGTTGCCGGGAATGCAGATTATTACAGTGACAGTGAGTTTCAAGTTGTAAGTTAATTAGTATTTCGGAGATAATTGACAAATACCCCTAATAACTATCGTTGCGTAATTGAATATAGTTGGTTTTTAAATTAAGAGGGGAAGAAGTTAAATAGTAGGCGTACATATCCATTTTAAGTAGCAGCACGCCTAGCTCGCATTACCAGGATACGCCACTGGTCTCTTGTAATATTCTCTATTAATGGTTCTAGTGCAAGTACATACATCATTTAGAAAATGCATTCATCAGATCTTGCTTTGTCTGAAGGTAATGGTAGCAAACAGCAAAATAATTGGCTCAGGAAGAGATGAAAGAGACCGTAAAAGATTTGTTTATAATCACCATCATGTTCCTTTGTGGTCCTCCCGGAGCATGGATCCACCACCGCAGCTGGTTCCCTTGCTGGAAGCCTGCATCAAGCAGTCACGTGCTCGTGTAGCAGTGGTAATTTGTGTTACATGATGAGGTTGCCTGTCCCATGCACAACCTCATTCTCGTCGCCTTGAACGACATGCCAGAGGGTGCACAGGGCTTTCTTTGTCTCTTCAGCGACCCCCGGGAACTACACAGAGAATACTACTAATTAGTGCAGCCAAAAGGAACGTGCAAAAAAGTATGGATACCGACAACAAAGAAACCCAATTAAAAGTAAATGAATAAAACTGAAAGCATATACATAACATTCCGAATGTAGGATAATGTGTTCTGGACATTTGCTTATTGAATACCGTATCCTGTCAAAACCGGATGTTTGTATGTTTTTCATCTTGTGATATAAAGTTGTCTGCCAAAATGGCATCATTTCAATTGAAGTTCGCAGTCTATGTTGCCTTGTTGGGAGTCCTAGGTAAGACATGCAGTAAACATATATTGATGAACAGAGTTTAGATTCAGTTTTTTTTTTTTTTCCAACTTGCTTGCTTCAGCACATACGCAACAGAATGGCTGACGGGTTAATACTGAACACTGAGGCACCTTTTGCTTGCTAAGTTGTCCTTGGGCGTGAACGTGCACCTGTTGACTTGGGTTGGTTGAAATGAAGAACAGTAGTTAATATGCAGCAATGTTAATAGAAAACGTACACTGTTTGGCTCTATCAGGGTGACATGATGTTTCCACCATATATTGCCATTATACTATGAATTATCTTACAAACTAGAATCATCGCGGGAACTACGGAGATTCTGCTATGTCAATGCTACCTTTTGCATATAAAATGAAGACATTTTGATGCAGAAGGAGAGGTAAGGAACAGAAGAGAAGAAAAAGAGCTGGCAAGCGAAAATTCAGACCAAAAGCAGGTAGACTGTCAATGAAATATGTGCGTATAGGGTACTGGAATTGTCATAGCACCAGTCTACAGGCAACAATTATACAAACAATCATCTATGATTTCGATATCTTGATGATCCAGGAGGCAAATTGAAAAATGAATAGCTATATAATGTTACACAAATATGTGTGGACCTGGCAACAAGGGCAGGCTATGTATGGGAAACACGAACTCCCTCATATATGGTTGGAGACAAGTTCCTACAATAGTGAGGATGCAGAATTGCAAGGGATTGCATTGAATAAAAGTGAACAGGAATGGCGAGTCTACAATTTGTATGCTTATGTAGATCATCTTTCTGAAGAGGGTAGTTAGGATTTCCTGATGAGCCTAATAAAAGGTGCTTTATCACTGGCGATTTTAATTCTAGGTCTAAGCAGTGGGGTAACATCACGGACACTATCTTTGAGTCAGGCATTACTGAGCACAAACTTACCATATTGAATAATGGATGCCCAATAAGACTGGCAACTAACTTGGGGACACTGATGTTATCATAGATCTGGCATTGATTTATAATGCTGTCGCCACTATTGCACGTTGGGATGTACTAGGAGCGCAGGAACGAGATCATCTACCTTGTGTCATCCTCATTGCAAAGTGTGGGGGGGGGGGAACCATACACAGGAAACCTAACCATACCTTCAAGTACCCTACGGGCTCACATGACTATAATAGCCTTGTACATATATTGCATCAAAATGTCAGAACAAAGACAACCCAAACACCTTTCACCCAACCACTCTGGTGGAATGAGACTGGAAAAAGCATGGATAGAAAAGGAAAGAGCGTCAAAGGAATGGAGGAAAACATGAAAGAGAAGGACAATGGATGACGGAGGGTTGAAGAGATGAAGGAGAAATAACAGAAAGTTATCAATAGGTGCAAGAGCTTTGCAAGTGAGGCCACGGACAAAGTGTGGGAGGCCTTCATGACACAGGTGGGCATGGACAAAACTGTACAGAAATTCTGGTCCTTACATTGAAGAATGAATAGGAAAAATATATACCAGCCCTAATATTCTTAGCTTGACAGGAATAAGTCTGAAGACTGATGAAGAAAAAGGACGTGCATTTCTCAGTTGGTTCATTACTCAGATGGATAAAGATGATAAAGCTGCCCGTCAAGAGATTAAGGAACCATATTCTGGAAAACTAAATTAGTGGCAAGATATATTTTCACCTCATATCTGAAGAAGACGTTATGTAAACCTTAAAAACGTCATTTTTACTGACTCAGTGTCTGCTCTTCAAGATTTGGAAGGCAGTGGAAATTGTAGAACTGAATTAGTCAAACTAATCCTGGATGCTGATCAGCTTATCACTTCCTATGGCATCAGAATAGTTATGAAGTGGATCCCTGGCCACTCAAATACACCAGGTAATGACAGAGCAGACAGATTAGCAAAGAAGGAAACAAGACAAGAGCAACCACTCACAGCAACAACTCTCCAAATAGCCAACTCACTGATAAGAACAACAAACAAAGAAACTTGGCTGAACAGATAGGCCATGGGAGACACCGGGAGAGAGGTTTACAGACATATGGCTGGTCCTGATCCTAATGACAACATCAGCCATCTTACATAGAGGGATCAGAGCACCATTTTTCAACTCAGATCACAACATATACCACCCAACAGTCACTTGAACAAAATCCAACCACAACACTCTCTAGGCTGCCAGCTATGTAACTATCCCTACAAAACTTTTGACCTCCACCTCTTTGAGTGCCCAGCACTTGATGATGTTAGAAAAATGCTCCTTCCTTCGAGGCCAGATAAGTGGAACGCCTTGTACGGAGAAACAAAATAACTTGCGAAAACATGCAGATTAACACTACATGGCATTGGACCGAAGGGCTAGAGCCCAAGCGCTGCTGGATCAATACCAACAACAACAACAACAACCTTAAAAACCAGTAAAAACACTGCCCTTGGTCCTGATGGTGTACAGTATCAACACATAAAAGAGCTTGATGACACAGGCATTATGAATGTAGTGCAGGATTTCAACACCAACATACAGAATGCTGAGGTGCCAGAAGACTGGCTACATAGTTACCTACGGCCACTTCCTAAACCTGGTAAGGACCCTACACTGCACAGCAACTATTGAATTATCACACTACAGAATGTTTATGGTAAATAACTTGAAAAGATAGTAGTGAGACAAGCAATGAACCACCTCAAAAATGCACATATACTCCCTGATACCTTGGGCAGTTACAGACCAATGAACGTAACATGGGGTAACATTGGAACATTTGCATACGATGTATATGAGGGATTCCAGGTAAACAAGAAATAGCAATAGACCTAGAGGGTGCTTATAACAATGTGAACTTTGCAGCTTTAATGAACTGCATAATGGCATGTGATGTGAGCCCTTGGCTAACAAGATGGGTATCAGCTGCCTTAGTGGAGAGAACAGTTGCATTTCACTTGGGGACATGGACATTAGAACCAGTGCACATTTGCCTGGGACTATCCCAGGGTTCTCCACTATCACCGATGCTGTTTAACATCTATACAGCAAAATTAGCCAACATTTGACCAACCCAGCTGGGACAAACAATAACTTTTGCAGATGGCATACTCATTTATAGAACTGGCCCAGACAGACAGGAAATGGTCACAAGCATACATGAGACACTACAGTTGGTTTCTAAATGGTATGAGGAAACTGGCTCAAAGGTCAATCCCAACAAGGCCTGTTTGATGTGTTGCTCCTTGAACAACTGCATAGTGAAAGCAGATCTTCCAGATATTACTCTCAGTGGACACACAATTGAAAGACAAGACAAGCTGAAATATCTTGGAGTAATATTCGATCTCGGTTGATCGAACAAGTACCATGTGGAGCTAATCTTACAGAAATGCAAGCGAGGCTTGGCAGCCCTTAAAACAACAGCCACTGTACATCTGGAGCAGAGACTAATATTTCTCTAGTACCATCAGCTGGTGGTGTCCGTAATCGAGTATGGACTGGGAATACTCAGCCTGTCAAATGTCCCATTGTGCATGGCAAGAACACATTCAAAATGAAGGGGTGTGTATAGTCTTGGGCTTCACATGAGATACCCCCATTGTGTTAGTGAGGTACATGCTTGGAGTGCTGTTGATTAGATCCAGCTATGAAATGGTCCCGGCAAAAACCTACGTGCAGATAACTACAAACAAAAGACACCCCCTGCATGTGAACATAGCTGACACCAAGGGAGCAAGAATAAAAAGAGGGGTTTCATGGATGGCACAGATGGAGGCTACAATTGGGCAGGTGACCACAATTTAAAATATATCCAACAGGGACGAGTGGAGTAAGTCAGATGAGAACTGGACAAACTACTAGCAAGTCAATATCACTCTTGGCAGGGAGTGCAGAGCTTGGGCCAATGAGAAAGCAGAGCTGAAAATTAATCAGCTGATAAATGATGATGTCATTGTGTACACTGATGGTTCTGTAATCCATGGGGAGAAATCAGGATGGGGCTTCTCGGCTTGAGTTAAAGGCAGGATCTTCGCTGAACATGGCAGGGCTTACATGACAACAACCTCCAGCATGAGAATGGAAGTAGAGGCAGCTACTGCAGCATTAAGGTGGTTGTCTGAAACTTCATAATAAGGGCAGTTATTGTGTCAGACTCAGTCCATGCTTCAGAAAATCCAAAATGGATGATTACAGCTTGAATGGAAAACCTCCATAGAAGTCTCGAATCTTCAAGAACTGGTGTGGATCTACTGTCCTGGTTACGCAGATGTATGCTGCAATGAGTGAGTTGACAGACTAGCTTCAAGAGCTCCCATAGAAGGTACATTAGATATGAATAAGGGAAAAATACTAAAGGCAATTACTGATCTCCTGCTAGATAAAGACACTGCAATCGATGAATCAACGAAGCTAAGATTGCTGGACTAGCAGGGGTTTACATATGAGATGCATCCATCGTATATACAACCAGTCCGCAACTGGAACAATTAGCATTCATACCCTTCAACATTTGCTAAGGGAGACTGAGCACCTATGGGTGTGCCCGGTGAGGTCGATTCTGATCAACAATAACTTACTCTTTACTTAGTTATTCCTCTTCTGCCGTGAGGTGTAGAGGTTTGGAAGAGAGAGCACCATAGTATCCTATCAGCTTCTTCCTCCTGGCCTGATTCCATTTTAGTCCTCTGTCCTTCAGAGATTGTCTGTTGTTGTCCTCCCAATGGACTGGGTCGTCCTGGAGGTCTGGATCCTTGGCTCTTAGTTTTCCATACTTATCGTGGTAGCCGATCTTCTCCCATTCTGCAGACATGACCAAACCATCTTAGTTGGGACTGTTCTACTTGGGTCTGCAGGAGTTTGGTTTTTAGGCCGTGTTGTTTCATCTGGTTGCAGGCCATGTCTCTTCTTGTTACTTCAACCACCTTCCTCAGATACCTCATTTCTGAGGTTATCAACAATAACAAAAATACAAAACTAGCACTGTATGTATGCACAGTAAAACAAAATGTTAATATGCAGCAAAGTTAATACAAAACTTGCACTGTATGACTACAGCCAGAAACAAACTGTTCTCATGGCAGAATGCTAATTTTTGAGTTCACTGGACAGTGTCCCTGTGAAATCAGTTGAAAAGAAAATGAGGGGGAGCGGGTACAGAATATGCTTTCCACCACCAGATTTGTGACACAGATTAAAGCAGTAGATTATATTTGTGACACAGATTAAAACAGTAGATTATGTTAGTGACATAGATTAAAGTAGATTATGTTTGTGACACAGATTAAAGTAGTAGATTATGTTTATGACACATTAAAACAGTAGATTATGTTTGTGACACAGATTAAAGTAATAGATTATGTTTGTGACACAGATTAAAGTAGCACATTATGTTTGTGACACAGATTATAGTAGCACATTATGTTTGTGACACAGATTAAAGTAGCACATTATGTTTGTGACAGATTAAAGTAGTAGATTATGTATGTGGCACAGATTAAAGCAGCAGATTGTGTTTGTTACACAAATTAAAGTAGCACATTATGTTTGTGACAGAAAATGAAGTAGCAGATTGTGTTTGTGACACAAATTAAAATAGCACATTATGTTTGTGACAGAAAATGAAGTAGCATATTGTGTCTATATCACAAATTAAAGTAGCACATTATGTTTGTGACAGAAAATAAAGCAGCAGGTTGTGTTTGCGACACATTGTGGTCATTATCATTTTGATTACAAAGCCTGAAACTCCAAGCTTGTGACAGAATGTCCCTGACTGTCTCCTTATAATTGACCACTGACTTACTGTCCATTTCTCTTTTATTACTCTCCTCATTTTTACTCTCCATTATTGATAGGGGTCAGCAAACGGTAGATCTCAATTTAACAGTAGACCACTAGGGAGGATTTGGTAGATTTTTAGGTGGTAGAAGGGGAACAGAGACACAAATTTTAAAAGTAGATAAATTTTAGGCTATCCCTCCCCTGCCGGAATATAAAAGTGCTGTATGTCCAGGATTCAGGGTACGTTTTTCCTCGTTCCCAGTGAAAAATTATGAGCTTGATTACATAAATTCATTTAATCGTGAACTGCATGAGATAGGTATGCAATATTTTTTTATGTGTTCTAACGTTCTTTAAAATATGATTTAGTTTGAAGCTTCCACCATGCTTTTGGTGTGTTCTAATGTTCTTTAAAATATATTTAGTTTGAAAATTCCAACATCCTTCTGATGCGTTCTAGCGTTCTTTAACTCTTAGTATACGAGCGGCCTTTCATGACTTCCATTACAGATTTTGCAATAAATAATTTATTTATAAAGATAACATAAGTGTTATATATCAAAATGTGAAGAAATGAAACCCCTATATCATGCACGTAACTAAATTGTTCAGTGGTTTTAAACATGCATTCAGCTATAAATTTTCGCTATTGACGGGGATCGATCATCGGCCTCTCTAGAAGGCCGCTCGTATACTAAGAGTTAAAATATGATTTAGTTTGAAAATTCCACCACCCTTCTGATGTGTTCTAAAAGGATCCCGTTACACGCCCATTGAGGCATATTGGGAATATGGTGTTAGGTCCATATTTTGTTGACCATCGGCACACTAGGGGTGATGTGGTCAACATCACGCCGGCTCTCTTAACCTTCCCAGAGTTGCTCTGGTACCCAGTTGGGGCTGGGTCGACCCAGGAGCCGTTTGCGGCCTTAAAAAATCCCACTTCATCTGGGGATCGAACCCAGCTAGGAAGCCAGTGCACTAACCACTATGCTACCGTGGCTGCCAGGCTGAGAAATGCTGTACTGCCTGATTGTAAATTTGTATGCTTCTTGAAGTCTTGCTAAACTTGAGTTACCATTTACAGGGTTGTCCTGTGATGGCCAACAACTGCATGTGAAACATGCTCCATCGTACATAGTTTTCCAGTCTCAGTCTTCTGATTCACCCGTGAGTTCCAGTGACCTTCACAATGTCTTGGCGGGACCTTTGGGCTTGCATGATAAAGTAAGTTTGCTTGATTGTTAAGTGATAGCCAGAGATTAAAATAGGTTGTTCAGAACACTAGCAGCTTTATGGACAGTTGCCAACTGCTTCCTGTTTTATTGGTAGTGTTTTGGGATAAGGAAGGTTTGAATACATTGTGTATACATGCGCAGAAATTATGTGAGGACAGCAAACCATGAGTCAGGGGAGTTCAGGACCACCACTGGTGTAAGACAAGGTGATATCCTGTCACCTTGTCTTTTCATACTCCTCATGGACGATGTCATCAAGGCATGTAAGGAGAGAAAAAGTATTCAATGGGGTACTGGAAGATGAGACAGGTCTGTGTTTCAGAGCTGGCATTTGCTAATGATGTTGACCTGATTGCTAAATCAGAGGCACATCTCCAATCCAACCTGCTAGTCTGGATGGAAGAGCTGGAGAAGAGAGGGATGGTCATAAGCAGCTCTAAAACAAAAACCATAGTGATATTGCAGGAGGAAAGGGGGCATCAGATTGGGCTGGGACAGCAGGTCGACCACTTTAAATACCTCGGAGCTGTTATAGATCGGAAGGGAGGCATCAAAGAAGAGTTGGCAACTCAAAAGGCAGCTGGGAGACTTTTTCAGGCCATAAATCGAGGATTCCTCAGCAAGAGAGAAGTTGGTAAGAAAATGAAGATGGCTCCACCTATGTCCCAGTCTTGACGTATGGATGCGAGTCATGGGCAATGACTACAACCCATAAAAGCCAGATCCAGACCTCAGAAATGAGGTATTTGAGGAAGGTGGTTGAAGTAACAAGAAGAGACATGGTCCGCAACCAGACGATACATCAAGGCCTAAAATCCCACCCCACCCCTGCAGACCCAAGTAGAACAGTCCCAGCTAAGATGGTTTGGCCATGTCTGCAGAATGGAAGAAGATTGGCTACCGCGACAAGCATGGGAAACTAAGAGCCAGGGATCCAGACCTCCAGAGTCTGCTGGGAGGACAACATTAGACAATCTTTGAAGGACCGAGGGCTGGAGTGGAGCCGGGCCGGGGGAAGGACGGCTGATGGGATAGTCTGGCTCTCTCTCTTCCAAACCTCTACACCTCACAGTAGAAGGGGAATGACTAAGTAAGTAAGTAAGTGTATACATGCAGAACTGGTGGAATGAGAGATTGAGAAAGACACACATAGAGCTAAAATTTAACATCTTGGTACGGACGAGTCAAAATCAATCTGGACATGCACAGTAGCCTAGGTCAGCAAGCTTGGGACTAAGTGCTTCCACCAGAAAATGAAGAATATGATCTATGGAATGGGTTGTTTTTTGCAGATGACCACATTCTAATGTTCAAAGATAAAATCAAATGGAAAAAACCATACAGATGCACTTAATTCAACCTGTGGAAAATATCATGTGAAGATCCGCACATCACAGACAGAAACTATGAAGATCAGCAGGCCTACTTAACACACCTGCCAACAACATTAAGCTTAAACAGGTTCTAGAGTCCAGATACCTAGAAAAACTTTTTTACAGAAAATGGAAGACCTGACAGAGAAATTGAAACAAGATGTCAAATAGCAAGTGCAGTGACTTACCACCTGTCACCACTACTCAAACATCAGAATATCAATATGGAAACTAAATGACAATTGATAAATAGTATATTCTTACCAAATCTTTGCTATCAGTGTCAAACATGGTCTCTGACCAAAGCACAGGAGAGGAAAATTACATCCTGTGAGATGAGATGCAATGCTTAAGGTAAGCAATTAATGTTACCAGGAGAGACGGAATGAATAATATCAGAAAAGATATAGGAACTACATACTGCATAGACTATGTAGAGAGACAGAAATTAAATGGTGTGGTCATCTCATGAGAATGGGGCCTGATAAAATACCTTTACATGCCTACAACAGTAGAAGATGGTTTCAGGGCACGGCCTAAGACCAAGAGGCAGATTGATGGACAGCATCACAGATATCCTACAACATGGGTGACACATCTGGCTCAGAAACACAAACTTTGCCCCCCCCCCCCCCGGGACTAAGCTTCACAACAATAGTGGACCGAAAAAGTAAAAAAAAAAAAACAAGTACGCTTTGGCCATCTTTATTTTCTTTGCAGGTATGGCTAAGCAGCAGGACCAGTACACCAGCTGTAGAATTTTGAGATATGCATATTCTCTGTTTCAGTTGAAGTGTTAAGTAAACATTGCATTCCCTCATCTCATTGCTTTTTTTTTTGTTTTTGTCTTCTATTTGCCACCATCATTTTCCTTGACATTTTCTGTGGAGCTTGGAGCCACCAGCGCGTCTGGTCCCCTTGCAAGAAGTCTGCACCAAAACATTTGATGTGCTACTGCAAGTCCTTCATTAAAGAATTAATTGAAGAATTTTTGTTTAAATAGCACCAGAACAGCATGGAGATTAAGCTGTCAGGTATTTGCCTAGAAGGGTACAAGAAAAAGAGGGACACATAAAAACGCATGAAGAAATGGATTTGGAGACGTACTTAAAAATGGATAAAGACAACAAAGAACTTGAACGTATGGGACAAGACAAGATAGCTTGTCTAAACTGAGCCCGTGCTCCACAGGAAGATAAAGAGTAATCATGATAATTGGCTAATGAGACTTGTTGTTGTCCACAGCTACCTTCAATCATTCAGTCCAAGTCTCTGTTGATGAGATCAAAAGCTAATGAGATTTACTTGTTTGTTGTCCACAGCTACCTTCAATCATTCAGTCCAAGTCTGTGTTGAAGAGATCAAAAGCTAATGAGATTTACTTGTTTGTTGTCCACAGCTACCTTCAATCATTCAGTCCAAGTCTGTGTTGATGAGATCAAAAGCTAATGAGATTTACTTGTGTGTTGTCCACAGCTACCTTCAATCATTCAGTCCAAGTCTGTGTTGAAGAGACCAAAAGCTAATGAGATTTACTTGTTGTTGTCCACAGCTACCTTCAATCATTCAGTCCAAGTCTGTGTTGATGAGACCAAAAGCTAATGAGATTTACTTGTTTGTTGTCCACAGCTACCTTCAATCATTCAGTCCAAGTCTGTGTTGAAGAGATCAAAAGCTAATGAGATTTACTTGTTTGTTGTCCACAGCTACCTTCAATCATTCAGTCCAAGTCTGTGTTGATGAGATCAAAAGCTAATGAGATTTACTTGTGTGTTGTCCACAGCTACCTTCAATCATTCAGTCCAAGTCTGTGTTGAAGAGACCAAAAGCTAATGAGATTTACTTGTTTGTTGTCCACAGCTACCTTCAATCATTCAGTCCAAGTCTGTGTTGATGAGACCAAAAGCTAATGAGATTTACTTGTTTGTTGTCCACAGCTACCTTCAATCATTCAGTCCAAGTCTGTGTTGAAGAGACCAAAAGCTAATGAGATTTACTTGTTTGTTGTCCACAGCTACCTTCAATCATTCAGTCCAAGTCTGTGTTGATGAGATCAAAAGCTAATGAGATTTACTTGTGTGTTGTCCACAGCTACCTTCAATCATTCAGTCCAAGTCTGTGTTGAAGAGATCAAAAGCTAATGAGATTTACTTGTTTGTTGTCCACAGCTACCTTCAATCATTCAGTCCAAGTCTGTGTTGATGAGACCAAAAGCTAATGAGATTTACTTGTTTGTTGTCCACAGCTACCTTCAATCATTCAGTCCAAGTCTGTGTTGATGAGACCAAAAGCTAATGAGATTTACTTGTTGTTGTCCACAGCTACCTTCAATCATTTAGTCCAAGTCTGTGTTGATGAGATCAAAAGCTAATGAGATTTACTTGTGTGTTGTCCACAGCTACCTTCAATCATTCAGTCCAAGTCTGTGTTGAAGAGATCAAAAGCTAATGAGATTTACTTGTTTGTTGTCCACAGCCAACTTCAGTTATTCAGTCCAAGTCTGTGTTGAAGAGATCAAAAGCTAATGAGATTTACTTGTTTGTTGTCCACAGCCAACTTCAATCATTCAGTCCAAGTCTGCGTTGAAGAGATCAAAAGCTAATGAGATTTACTTGTTTGTTGTCCACGGCCAACTTCAATCATTCAGTCCAAGTCTGCGTTGAAGAGATCAAAAGCTAATGAGATTTACTTGTTTGTTGTCCACAGCCAACTTCAATCATTCAGTCCAAGTCTGTGTTGAAGAGATCAAAAGCTAATGAGATTTACTTGTTTGTTGTCCACAGCCAACTTCATTATTCAGTCCAAGTCTGTGTTGAAGAGACCAAAAGCTAATGAGATTTACTTGTTTGTTGTCCACAGCCAACTTCAATCATTCAGTCCAAGTCTGTGTTGAAGAGATCAAAAGCTAATGAGATTTACTTGTTTGTTGTCCACAGCCAACTTCAATCATTCAGTCCAAGTCTGCGTTGAAGAGATCAAAAGCTAATGAGATTTACTTGTTTGTTGTCCACAACCAACTTCAATCATTCAGTCCAAGTCTGCGTTGAAGAGATCAAAAGCTAATGAGATTTACTTGTTTGTTGTTCACGGCCAACTTCAATCATTCAGTCCAAGTCTGTGTTGAAGAGATCAAAAGCTAATGAGATTTACTTGTTTGTTCTCCACAGCCAACTTCAATCATTCAGTCCAAGTCTGTGTTGAAGAGATCAAAAGCTAATGAGATTTACTTGTTTGTTGTCCACGGCCAACTTCAATCATTCAGTCCAAGTCTGCGTTGAAGAGATCAAAAGCTAATGAGATTTACTTGTTTGTTGTCCACAGCCAACTTCAATCATTCAGTCCAAGTCTGTGTTGAAGAGATCAAAAGCTAATGAGATTTACTTGTTGTTGTCCACAGCCAACTTCAATCATTCAGTCCAAGTCTGTGTTGAAGAGATCAAAAGCTAATGAGATTTACTTGTTTGTTGTCCACAGCCAACTTCAATCATTCAGTCCAAGTCTGTGTTGAAGAGATCAAAAGCTAATGAGATTTACTTGTTTGTTGTCCACAGCCAACTTCAGTTATTCAGTCCAAGTCTGTGTTGAAGAGACCAAAAGCCAATTTCTTGTTCACAGTGGTCACTCACAAGGACCAGACCTTGGCTGTAGACAGTATGGCTAGCTTCTCTGTGGATTGGGTAATAAAAGAACTGGACAGACCAGTGATTTATTGCATATGTTATAATATGTGGTGCTTGTATTGTGAAGTGCCCCATGTGGTGTGAAGTGCCACATGTAGTGTGAAGTGCCCCGTGAAGTGCCCCGTGTAGTGTGAAGTGCCCCATGTAGTGTGTAATGTCCGCGAGGTATCTCATGAGACAAAGAAAGAATAGGACAAACTCTCCCTTAAACGGGATAAGAAAATAATGGGGAGGCCAGGGAGAACTTGGAGAATGAAAG
Organism: Oreohelix idahoensis; assembly: GCA_024509875.1. Lineage (NCBI taxonomy): Eukaryota > Metazoa > Mollusca > Gastropoda > Stylommatophora > Oreohelicidae > Oreohelix > Oreohelix idahoensis. Next base: position 57,994 of record JAMPIV010020578.1, read on the forward strand.
TGGAAGGGGTAGCCATGGTAACAGGATCTCATGGGCAGAGTTTAAAAAGACAGCTGAAAATAGAAATATACAGCAGGCAACAGATAGTCATGTGATCAGTATGGAACGTTCAGGAATGATGAAGTATTGATTGTTACCTGGTTCAGTTCCCCAGGCCTGTGTTTGCTCTTACATCTGATCTTGTGGTATACAGGATAACTTTGATGAAAGTTTGTGTTCTTGCATCTGATCCTGTGGTATACAGGATAAGTTTGATGAAAGTCTGTGTTTGTTCTTAATCTGATCTTCTGGTTAAAGTTAGTTGCTTATCCTTTACAGGACGTGGCAATCAACCCCAGCTTTTATTGGCTGTTTGTGATTTTTCTAGGCAATTTTTTCATTCAGTAGTTTGCCATTGCTTTCTGAATGGTACGGCGCTTATACCATTGTTAAAAATCCACACAAAGCGATTTGCTACCAAACCGCCTGCAGCAGGTTTCGAACCTGGTATATCTGGATTATGAAACTGCTTTCATATCCATTAGGGATCTTCTGGTATACAGGATAATTTTGATGAAGGTCTGTGTTTGTTCTTACATCTGATCTTCTGGTGTACAGGATAATTTTGATGAAGGTCGGTGTTTGTTCTTACATCTGATCTTGTGGTGTACAGGATAATTTTGATGAAGGTCTGTGTTTGTTCTTACATCTGATCTTCTGGTATACAGGATAATTTTGATGAAGGTCTGTGTTTGTTCTTACATCTGATCTTGTGGTGTACAGGATAATTACGATGAAGGTCTGTGTTTGTTCTTACATCTGATCTTGTGGTATACAGGATAATTTTGATGAAAGTCTGTGTTTGTTCTTACATCTGATCTTGTGGTGTACAGGATAATTTTGATGAAAGTCTGTGTTTATTCTTACATCTGATCTTGTGGTGTACAGGATAATTTTGATGAAAGTCTGTATTTGTTCATACATCTGATCTTGTGGTATACAGGATAATTTTGATGAAGGTCTGTGTTTGTTCTTACATCTGATCTTGTGGTATACAGGATAATTTTGATGAAAGTCTGTGTTTGTTCTTACATCTGATCTTGTGGTGTACAGGATAATTTTGATGAAGGTCTGTGTTTGTTCTTACATCTGATCTTATGGTGTACAGGATAATTTTGATGAAGGTCTGTGTTTGTTCTTTCATCTGATCTTATGGTATACAGAATAAGATAGAGGTATCTTAAGACAAACGTCTGCAGGTTGAATATCATGATAATTCTTTAGTACCTTTTCTTAAGTGACATCAGGGCTGGATTATCCTTTAGGCTGAAGCTCTTGTTGGCCCATACATAATTAAAAAATGCATAGATTTTTCAATAAAATGTGTTTATTGTGTTTAACTTAATTGTGCACTGTGCTGAGATCCTCCTGATGGAGTAGTCTGTGTGTAATAAAGATAGTCCGTAAAACCAAAACCTAACTAACAATAATAATAAAAATCATACCAATAAACATTAATAGAAAATAATTACTAATAAAAGAGGTAAGTAATGCTAACAAACTAACATACTAGTCTATTTATAATACTAGTAATATACCATCACCATGGTAACAAACTAACATACCAGTCTATTTATAATATCAGTATAATCCATCACCTGCTAAGGGGTTTGAACAAAATATTAAAACTATTGCCTATTAGGTGAAGGGGGGGCCCGAACACCAAAAATCCTAGAGGACCTTCTTGGCTTAATCTGTCCCTGGTTGTCATTGCTGTTAATAGTTCTCCAGCTTTTCTCATATTTAACTTTTTGATCTTTCTCTCCTGTGTTTTAGACAGTGACCAGATTTGACATTTGTATTTCTCTGTTATGATTATATCAGTATGTGCCATGTTTGTGCCTGTTATGATTATATCAGTATGTGCCATGTTTTGTGCCTGTTATGATTATATCAGTATGTCCCATGTTTGTGCCTGTTATGATTATATCAGTGTGTCCCATGTTTGTGCCTGTTATGATTATATCAGTATGTCCCATGTTTGTGCCTGTTATGATTATATCAGTATGTCCCATGTTTGTGCCTGTTATGATTATGTTTCAGGGTGATTTATTTGTTTCTGTGTTGATTATATTCTAGGATGTCCTGTGTTTGTCCCTATTATGATTATATTCCAGGATGTCCCATGTTTGCCCCTGTTATGATTATGTTTCAGGGTGATTTATTTGTCTCTCTGTGTTGATTATATTCTAGGATGTTCCATGTTTGTCTCTGTTATGATTATGTCACAGGATGTCCCATGTTTGTCCCGGTTATGATTATGATTCATTTGTTTCTGTGTTGATTATATTCTAGGATGTCCTGTGTTTGTCCCCATTATGATTATATTCCAGTATGTCCCATGTTTGTCCCTGTTATGATTATGTTTCAGGGTGATTTATTTGTTTCTCTGTGTTGATAATGTTCTAGGATGTCCCATGTTTGTCTCTGTTATGTCCATAATGTCCCATGTTTGTCCCTGTTATGATTATATTCTAGGATGTCCCATGGTTGTCTCTGTTATGATTATATTTCAGGGGGATTCATTTGTTTTTCTGTGTTGATTATATTCCAAGATGTCCCATGTATGTCTCTGTTATGATTATATTCCAGGATGTGCCATGTTTGTCTCTGTTATGATTATATCACTGGATGCCCCACGTTTGGTCCTGTTATAATTATATTCAAGGGTGCCCCATGTTTTTCTCTGTTATAATTATATTAAGTTATGATTATATTACAGGATGTCCCATGTTAGTCCCTCTTATGATTATATTACAGGATGTCCCATTTGTAAATGTAGAACAGCTGATGAACAGTGTACAAAGTAAGTTTCTGGACAAAGACCCCATCATGGTGGACATGATGTCCAGTAACCAGGTAACTTGCTGCCTTTAGCTGTTGTTTTTGTACTTGAGAAGAGTTACATCAGTTGTTGTTACACTTGACGTAATGTTAAGGCTTTGGCTGTTAAAATAATTATGTGGCTGTTGTTACACTTGAAGTAATGTTACGGCTTTAATTGCTAAAATAATGTTATGGCTGTTGTTGGTACACTTGAAGTAATGTGAAGACTTTAGTTGTTAAAATAATGTTATGGCTGTTGTTGGTACACTTGAAGTAATGTGAAGACTTTAGTTGTTAAAATAATGTTACAGCTGCTGTTGTTAACACTTGAAGTAAAGTTACAGCTTTAATTGTCAAAATAATGTTACAGCTTCTGTTGTTACACTTGAAGTAATTTTACAGCTTTAATTGTTAACATAATGTTATGGCGGTTGTTGGTGCACTTGAAGTAATGTTACGGCTTTAATTGTTAAAATAATGTTATGGCTGTTGTTGGTACACTTGAAGTAATGTGAAGACTTTAGTTGTTAAAATAATGTTACAGCTGTTGTTAGTACACTTGAAGTAATGTGAAGACTTTAGTTGTTAAAATAATGTTACAGCTGTTGTTGGTACACTTGAAGTAATGTGAGGACTCTAGTTGTTAAAATAATGTTACAACTGTTGTTGTCACACTTTAGTTTAGGACATTGGTTGAAGATTTTTGTGAACTGCAGTGAATACTTATGCGATGTAAACAAAACGTTTGCTGTGTCTTACGCAGTGTGAACAATTTTTAAGATAAGTAAAATGGTGTACGTACACGTTAATATTTAAGCTCTTCTTGACTCCTTGGCAGTGAAAGTTCCAGAATATAAACATAGATCCAGTTAACCCAAGAAGTTTTATCGCAAACAAATATAAATTGTAATTTTTGTTTGTTTATTCAAGTCACATTTTGCTGAACTAGAATTTCACCGACCCAGTTCTGTCCCACTCCATTTAATTACTTTATTAATTAAAAATATCATGCCAAGAAATTTGTGAAACGTCCTTTTCTGAATTGAAAAAAAAAGACTGTCATCAATAAAATTAAAATTCATTTAGAAATAATCTGCTGTGGTTGATGTGTTCGTGGTCTATGACTGATGTTACAACCACAATGTTTGTCGACTAAAGGCCTAGAAACATTACTGATTGATAATAATTTGCAAAATTAAGCAGCAGAATACATCTTTCTCCACCAGTTTAAAACTTGTGGTCCATGATAAATGTTCACTTGATTTAAACTATTTTATGGCCAGGCATTTTGTAATTTTTAGTTCAGATTTGCTCATGTATAATACATACCATACAGCCTATAGGTAATTCTATTGGGCAACCTAGGGCACTATACAGCTCACGGGATAGAATGAGTTAAGCCAGCTGTGGAAGTAATGTTAATGCTATTGTAGTCTTATGCTTGGAGTAATGTTATGGCTGTTGCGGTCTTACATTTGAAGTACAGTAGACATTCAAAAATCCGGCAACCTCCGGACCTGAGGAGTGCCGGATTTTTGAAAATGCTAGATTTTTTATGGTTATATATTCTGTATATATTTAACAGAAAATGACTACCTGTACACTTTATCTGCGATCGACAATGCACGATGTTTACGTTTTACACCACTTCTTTTATTTGCTGAATCCATAATGGGGCTATACTGCAGCAAATAAATGATAAAATGAGAAGGAATGAGCAGGAATGCCTGTTAACACGTGCAAGCAAGACCCAACAGCTGCATCAAAACATAAACTGCTCCAGAAAACAGTGGCGCGCCAACGCGGTAAATTTAAAAATGCGCTCCGAAATCCATGCCGGACATCTGAAGGAACCGGATTATCGATGGCCGGATTTTTGAATGTCAACTGTAATGCTACAGCTGTTGTTTGGGGTACCTTCTGTTCAACGGGTTAGAGATGGGACCTACTGATGGGTGTGGCTGTGACACAGATTGTGGCTGCAGGGCATCTGCTTCAGGGGTGCCCAAAATGTAAGGGGTGGAGAAGGCGCATGTGGCCATCGCCAGTACTATTGCTAAAGGGACTCTACGGAGATACTAACAGCCTCAGGCTGACCACTGCTGTCGAGTTGTCGTCTGAAGGTGAACAAAGAAGAATCAGCCAGTATTAGGGAAGGATAAGTTCATAAGACAGCAGAGATTACAGTGTTTTATTATTCCTTTATTATTTCCATTACCTTATGAATTTATCTTTGACTGGTACTGTTTGTTTGATGTGGTATTCCACTCAGAAAATATTGTGGTCAAGCTTGATCCTGTTTGATCATAATCTGTGTCTCACAGCCATATAGATTAATGAATGTTACATTTTTATTTTAAGTAGTTATGTCATTCACAAAGTATTCACTGGTCTTCAAAGCATGTATACACTGCTTAGACAGCGCAGACTACGCTGGCTTGGCCATCTCCGCCGCATGGAAGATGGTCGCATCCCGAAAGATATCTTCTACGGACAACTAGCAGATGGCAAAAGAGCAGTTGGGCGACTGCAGCTGAGGTTCAGAGATGTGTGCAAGAGAGATATGAGGGCACTGGACATAAATCCAGCAACGTGGGAGGATGAAGCTGCCGATCGCACCATGTGGTGATACTATTTACGGCGCCACCTCAGATTGGGCGAAAAGAAGCTCACACAACAAGCAGAAGAGAGGAGAAAACGTCGAAAGCAGCACTAGGAAAATAAACAGCTGAGGGCTGTCACCTCAGGGGCGCATTCCCATAGTCAGTTATGACTGAAGGGGCTATTATTATTATCATTCACAAATTATAATTATTATATGTAATTTGTATAGTTTTAAATCAAAATATAGTTGAACGGAAATTGTATAGTTCTCAAATTTATGTTTTTCCAGTTCTTTGATATCAAAACCAACTCGCCCTTGTTCCAATCTCTTCCATCGTCATTTGAATCTGCTCGTGACCGCTTGTTGGATCCAGACTCGTTTATCCGTCGATTGGCACCATCATCTGAAGTCACCTCTTTGAACTCCAGCAGGTCATCAGATGGTGTGCTGTTAACAGAACTACAGATGGTCGATGATGCCATTTCAAATGTAAGGCATCTTCATTATGTTATCTTCTGAGATTCATTCATAAGCGAGAGATTGTGTTATCTTCTGAGATTCATTGATAAGCGAGAGATTGTGTTATCTTCTGAGATTCATTCATTAGTGAGAAATTGTGTTATTTTCTGAGATTCATTCATAAGTGAGAGATTGTGTTATTTTCTGAGATTCATTCATAAGTGAGAGATTGTGTTACCTTGTATTTTCTGAGATTCATTCATAAGTGAGAGATTGTGTTATTTTCTGAGACTCACTCAGAAACAAATGATGCTTCTGATTCTTGTAATTTTATTCTGGGGTAAATATCTTTCTTTCATTTTTCTTTATTTATATTTAATATTTTGTCATCATCATGAGTCTGTCTGAAGATGGACTTCCAATTTTAACAGGTCATTTAGAATATTGTTCATGGTCTAATCATATCAGGAACTGTAATTCTGCTTTCAGTTATTTCACTCCATAACGCTGCAATAAAGCATCAATGTGCCCAGTGGTGATTTCTGTAGCAGTTGGTTGTGCATGACAAGGTTGCCAGCTTGTCATATTAGGTACCTGTTACGACATGCCAAGTTGTGCAGTTACACTTACCCCGCCCCCATGTGCGAGTTCCATTCATGCAAATTTGAATATACGGGAGTTATCTTTTACACACCCGATAATTGTTTTATGCGAAAAAAATTCATTTATATGCAAGTTCTGAATTGTAATCAGATGCAAAAATGGAATTGCATTTTTTTCAAAATAATTTTTTTTTAAATTGCGTGGTAAATCAATGAAATGAATGTGCATTTCCTTAGTATTTTAGCTACAGTGCCATTTAAAATATGGGAGAAGATCAGCTGCCACGGCAGGAATGGGAGGCTAAAACCTCCAGGACAACCCAGAGTCTGCTGGGAGGACAACAGAGTCTGAAGGACCGAGGACTAGAATGGAACCAGGCCAGGAGGAAGGCAGCCGATAGGACAGTATGACGCTCTCTCTTCCAAACCTCTACATCTGATGGTAGAAGGGGAACAACTAAGTAAGTAAGCCATTTAAAATACATTTGAAATCAGCACAGCCGGGCCATTTTTGGGAGCCGCAGTAGCATAGTGGTTAGTGCACTGGCTTCCTAGCTCAGTGGTCTGTGGTTCGATCCCCAGATGAGGTGGGATTTTTTTAGGCCGCAAACGGCTCCTGGGTTGACCCAGCCCCAAATGGGTACCAGAGCAACTCTGGGAAGGTTAAGGCAGCCAGCGTGATGCTGACACATCACCCCTAGTGTGCCGATGGTCAAGAAAATATGGGCCTAACACCATATTCCCAATATGCCTCAATGGGCGTGTAACTGGATCCTTTTACAGCCAGGCCATTGCATTGACATGCTGTCTGAGGATGACATGATGGAAAATCTCAATGTAAAACGTGTTTATTGTTTTCTTAAGGGAATGATGAAAATTCATCAACACATACGTGAAGCAGCTGTGATTAATATGACCTTACAGCAGACATTACACATTCTCAAAGGCCAAAGAGATTTTTCCATCGTTATATTTTACAGATTTTTATTCATTTTATTATTTGCGTTTTGCACGTAGTTAATACGTGTCATTATGTCTGTAGCCATGACAGAGAAGAGGAAGATGTTAAACTTGGAGAAGCTAGAGATCATTTCAAGAAATGAAGCAGGTGAACGTAGAGAGAAGCCATAGGACGAACATTTGGGATTAATGAATCCACAGTCTGCCATCAATGGTACCTATACCTTGTAGCGGTATGGCAGCTTGTGTACCCTGACAATCCCCAGAGCTATGCCAGTGGGAGTTTTACTCCTGGTAGGTTCAACCAAGCTGGACTGGTCTGCGTGGGTAGGGGTCAGACAAAAGCTGGTACCCTGGTCCTCCAGGTTGGGGGTTTTAGCACAGGGCCGACACCCCTGTCTGTGTAAAAAATCGCACATGTTACGGAAACAGCAATAAATGAAAAAACTTTGATGCGGGACGGACATCCGGAGTCTCAGGCTCGTATGACTGACAGTGGTGAAAGCCGAAAGGAACCCACTGGCATGAAAACGGATGCCCAGACCGCAAAACACGAAACCAGAATTGGTTTTTGGAATGTCAGAACTATGAATGAGGCAGGAAAGCTGAGACAGATCACAGCAGAGATGAGGAATTACAAACTACATATCCTGGGAATAAGCGAGAGCAGATGGACAGGGATGGGGAGAATAAAAACAGCTACAGGGGAAACAGTACTTTATTCTGGTAGAGAGGATGGTCAGCACAACGAAGGTGTAGCCATTATCCTTAAGAAAGGAATGGAAAGGTCTCTACTGGAATGGAAACCCATTAACAACAAACTAATAAGAGCAAGACTGAGAGGAAGATTCACCAACACCACAATTATACAATGCTATGCACCAACAAACGACAGAGATGAAGAGATCAAGGACGAGTTCTATCAACAGGTACAAAAGGAAATGGAAACTGTACCCAGGTATGATCTTATTATAGTAATGGGAGACCTAAATGCGAAAGTTGGAACACACAATAATTATAACGAAAGAGTAATGGGGAAATGCGGCAGTGGAACAGTAAATGAGAATGGGGACAAATTAATAAGCTTCTGCAGTATTAACAACCTGATCATTGGAGGAACACTTTTTCAACACAAAGAAGTGCACAAGTTAACATGGGATCACCAAACGGACGAGACAAAAACCAGATAGATCACATAATGATCAATGGCAGATGGAGACATGCACTACAAGATGTGAAAGAAAGAAGAGGCGCAGATGTGGGAAGTGATCATCACCTAGTAGTAGCAAGACTGAAGGTGAAACTCAGAGCTGCTGGACCAGTTGCAGTCAAACAGAAAAGATATAACATCACGAAACTTAAGGACCCCCTCACCAGAAAAGCGTTCGTGGTCGACGTAAAGAGACGATATCTGATTACCAAAAGCCAGGAAAGAACAGAGACCGACAATGTCGACCAGAAATTCAACACCATCTCAACAATATACAAAGAAAGCAGCAAGTCATGCTTGGGATTCCAGGAAAGAAAGAGCCAAGACTGGATAACACCAGAAACGCTAAACACCATAGCGAAGAGAAAGGAAATGAAAAGAAAGAAAACAGAAGCTAAGTCTCCCAGGTTAAAGGCAATATATAGTGAACAGTACAGTCAGCTGGACAAGGAAGTAAAACGTCAAACCCGTGCTAACAAAAGGACATTTCTGGATGACCTTGCAAGACAGGCAGAAGAGGCAGCATTGAGAAATGAACAAAGCACAGTTTATAAAATAACAAACTATCAGTGGAAAACGAGGTGCAAACAACATAACGTTAGTAAGAGACAAGCAAGGAAATCTCATCACCACAGCACAGGGGCAGGAAACAAGATGGGCAGAGCACTTCAGAGAAACACTGAATAAGGAACCACCAGAGACTCAGCTGAATGTTCCTGAGGCTGAAAGGGACTTAGACGTAAATACAGACATTCCACGAAAAGAAGAAATTATCACAGCTATCAAAGGGCTAAAAAATGGAAAAGCGCCTGGTCACGACAATCTAAATGCTGAGCTATTCAAGACAGACCCTGAACTAGCAGCAGAACTATTAGAACCACTATTTGCACAAGTCTGGGAAACTGAGACAACACCAACAGAGTGGAGTAAAGGAATAATTGTCAAATTGCCCAAGAAGGGCGACCTTGCAGACTGCAACAACTGGAGAGGAATTACCCTCCTCTCAGTTCCCAGCAAAATACTAGGCAGGATAATCATCCAGAGAATTTCAAAAGCAGTTGACCATAAACTGAGGAAAGAACAAGCGGGCTTCAGAAAGAACAGAAGATGTGCAGATCATATATTTGCCCTCAGGAACATTATAGAGCAGTGCTCAGAATGGCAGAGACAGCTGTACATTAACTTTGTTGATTTTGAAAAGGCTTTCGATGGGGTGGAGGGGGGGTGGGGGGGGGGTGGGGAGGGGGGGGGGGGAGGGGGGTGGGGGGGTGGGTCGAGGGGGGGGGGGGGGGGGGAGGGGGGGGGAGGGGGGGGGGGGGGGGGGGGGGGGGGGGGGGGGGGGGGGACAGCCTGTACATTAACTTTGTTGATTTTGAAAACTACAGGGACAGCCTATGGAAAATTCTGAGGGCTTATGGAATTCCCAGCCGCATTGTTTCCATTATAAAAAGCCTCTATTCTAACTTTACGTGCAGTGTTGGATCGAGTAATGTAACTTTCGAAGTGAAAACAGGAGTACGACAGGGATGCCCCTTATCAACAACATTATTTTTGACAGTCATAGATTGGGTGATGCGCCAGACAACAGAGGGCAGTCCAAGAGGAATTAGATGGACAACGTTTTCTACGCTGGAAGATTTGGAATATGCAGATGACATTGCACTACTTGCGCATTCACATCAACACATTCAAGACAAAACCGATAGACTGAATAAGTACGGCCAGCAGGTTGGCCTGAACATCAATTTGAAGAAGACAGAGGTCATGACATTAAATGTGGGCAATCCTGAGCCAATAACAGTAAGGAACCAGAAGTTAGAACAGACAGACACATTTACTTACCTAGGATGCATAGTAACACCTGACGGCGGAACAAGCAAGGACATTAACAACAGAATGAATAAAGCGAGAACAGCCTTTGCTGTTCTCAACAACATTTGGAAGTCTTCCCAGTACAGTACAAACACCAAATTAAGACTGTATGAGAGCTGTGTACTTTCTGTGCTTCTCTATGGTGCGGAATGTTGGAGAGTAACAGAGAAGGAAATGTCGAAACTGTCCTCCTTCCACACAATCTGCCTAAGGAAAATTCTCCGAATCTTTTGGCCAAACACCATCAGCAACCAAGAACTACTTATTCGGAGTAACCAGGAGGACATGCACACCATCATAGCTGGCAGACGCTGGAGTTGGGTTGGCCACGTCCTCAGAAGGGACCCTGATACCATCACAAGAACAGCCATGCTATGGACCCCCGAGGGAAAGCGAAAGAGAGGCCGACCAAAAACAACTTGGCGGAGAACTGTGGAAGCTGAGATGCAAAGAATGAACCACAGTTGGGGCACTGTACGAAGGATGGCCGCCGACCGAGCAAAGTGGAATCAATTTGTTGCTGCCCTACAAGACGCCACCAGGCGTGATGGCCGCTGACTGCTTTGACGGTTGGTGGTTATGGATCAAAGAAGAAGAAGAAGAAGAAGAATCCACAGTGAGCACCATTCACACACAAAAAAGGAGGTCATCAAGGCATTTCTACAGCAGTCTAGGCATGCAGCAAAAACTATAAAACTTGCAGAACTCGCTGTTAATGGGCATTGATCAATGTTGATGACTTGGATTGAAGGCAACAATTAAAACACACCCCATTGAATGTTCTATAATATTCATACAACATTTTTACACTTTAGATGGATGAAATAAATGCAGTAATAACCAAAATCAACTTATTTATTTTAAAAATGTTTTGTAGTAACTTTTGATTTGAGTTACCCTGCTTATGTACATTAATATTAGTACATACAAACTTGCATAAAGGATGCTCTACCTAAGCCTAGAACCTAACCCATCATTACCTATAGTTTCTTAAGCTCCATTCATGCAAATTCCATGCACTTAAGGTTTCTGAAGAACTGAACCCTCACGCACATCGGGTGTTGAGTGTGCCTGTAGTTTATCCTGTCATAAACAGCAATAGTTCTTTGTAATACTGTCAGGAAAAAATTTTTAATTTCTTTTTGCAAATTCTAGGTAGTCATCGGGGCACCATACTTTGTTAATTTTTTATTATTTGTTTCAGCTAACATAGGTCAATAAAAAATCATCAATGTTTCATAGTTTAATCCTATCAGGAAGAATAATTTTTCTTACTGAAGTTTAATTCTGACAGAAACTAGCAACAGCTTTTCATAGTTAGTTTAAATTGTTACAGAACAAAAATGTTCCATAGTTAAGTTTAATCCTCTAAGATACTAACAAAGGTTGTTCATAGTTAAGTTTAATCCAGCTAGAAACTAACAACTATTTTTCTTATTTGAGCTTAATCCCGTCAGGAATTGTTAATGGTTTACTCCTGCAAAGAAATTATTAATTAACCAAATCCGAACTCGTGATATGAAACAATTTTCTAATTCACTAACTTGTATTGTTTTCTGTCACAGCTGAAAAAGAACATTAAAGACTTGAACACGAAGATTCCAGACCTTTTATCCTTCACCTTGACAGGGCTGCGAGATGTGGGTGCAGAACATGGTGCCAACTCAGACCAGGCCAAAGATGCCCAGAATGTAATCACCAGATATCTCAGTCAGGTATGTTTGAATGATCAGATTTCTGCTCATCTTTCTGGACTCATATTGGCTGTCAGTGCAGTTATTCTCTGTCCTTCTTGTTGTAATTGTAAGGGAAGTAATCCACCTCATCCACAAGAGTTGAAAGGATGACTTCCAACAAGACTTAGTTCAGAGATAGCCCACATGATTGTGGTCTGATGTGGCTACTTAGCTAGCTACAAAAACAAGACTTAGTTCAGAGATAGCCCAACTGAATGTAGCCTGATGTGGCTACTTAGCTAGCTACAGAAACAAGACTTAGTTCAGATAGCCCAACTGAATGTAGCCTGATGTGGCTACTTAGCTAGCTACAGAAACAAGACTTAGTTCAGAGATAGCCCAACTGAATGTAGCCTGATGTGGCTACTTAGCTAGCTACAGAAACAAGACTTAGTTTAGAGATAGTCCAAATGAATGTAGCCTGATGTGGCTACTTAGCTAGCTACAGAAACAAGACTTAGTTCAGAGATAGCCCAACTGAATGTAGCCTGATGTGGCTACTTAGCTAGCTACAGAAACAAGAAGCATGTCATGTACATTCATGAGTTACCCTTCAGCTCCTGAGCTTAAGCCTTCATCACATTCCTAGCAAGTCTTCTCTTGTACCATCTTGTGTCTCTCTCTACCCGTCTTACCATGAGAATTCCCAAAGAAGGACTTCCTTGTAATGCTATGTACCTCAAAATTCATGTACAGGCCATTCAGATCAGTTGTCCAGGATGGAGGAAAGCCAGAAATGAGCATTGGTCTCCTGTAAGTACTTGGCTAGGTACAAAAACTCATAAAGTCAAATCTGCCGTTCAAGACGAAGGAAAGGCTTTCAGTAAGGAGAGTAATGGCAACAGAAAGCCATAATGATTACATGGAGAACTGGAAATAAATATAGGAAGTATGGGAAGATATGACAAAATTTGAATGAATGGGCTAGACGTGCCTAATTTTAATGAATGGAGCAAGACATGGGCCGAATTTGAATGAATGGTTCAAACCTGGACCAAATTTGAATGAATGGTGCAAGACATGGGCTGAATTTGAATGAATGGAGCAAGACATAGGCCGAATGTGATGGTATGGCCTAGTACGTCACTACAACTATTAGAATTATAGTAAAGTACTTAAGAATGACTAGTTAGTAAAAATAAACACTAGTCAAAAAACCAATGACATCATCAGTCATGGCACACATGAACCCATGATGTCATCAAACCTTGTGTGGCCTCCATACAAGTTAGGCCGGAAGACATTTAGAATAGAGAGAACCTAGAACAGTGTGTCACGAAGTTGATTTACGTTTATAGAGTTTGCCTGAGTATAGGCAAGACCCTAGTATGAGAAAGTCTGAGAAGATAGAATTTAGATGAAAATGACAGTGACTGTGGACAGATGAGACTATTGGCTCAAGGGTGAGAACCTGGATTGACTCTCCCTTGCCACTTGTGACTAAAATTATGCTATAACCTCACCCCCCTCTAACTACCTTTAAACACAAGGAGATAAGGTGTAAATAACGACCACAGACACCACTATACAGACAACATATAGGTACAGTATAGTATAGAAGCTGATCCAGTCTACAATATATAGATATTTTATTTACACAATAAAACATTAAATGTCATCATACAGCAAAGAAATAAATATCGTGCACTGTTACACAGACCTGAAAACCCAAGAACCAATTAAGTAGATAGACACATAAAACCCACAACCACATTCACTCAGTTAGTCACCCTGCTGAGGAAAAATAGAATGATTAGTGATTGTAACCACACTCTAACTGGTGGGGCCTCAGCTTAAGCCTCCACTGTCTACTACTATATGATTTGCTACTGTCTCTGTCCTGCTGACTCTGCCTAAACGAATGTCTACACAGCTTCCAACTCGTTAGGCGATAAGCGCCGCTAACTAAACACTGGACTGCTACACTAGTAGACTTTTATAACATCTATTACTCAAAGGCTATCCTCTAAGGATATATCATCAGACCCTACTCGTCCCGTCTCTCTCCTCTCTCTCTCTCTCTCTCTCTCTTTGCTTCAGTGTCTCTCTGACACTTGACATCTGCTGAGGTGGCGTCTCCGTTACGCCTTCTCTCGTTGACTTGTCAGAACCCGGAATGTTCACCCTCTCTCCTGTGTTCTGACTCCTGCAATGATGACTTGATTATCCAGCACGAGGTACTTGACTAAAATATAGAAGCTCCTCTTCTGCTGAATAGCTTCTCTGACTTGCCCCGTTAACCCGCTCAAGATTTAGGGGAACACAGCATTGATTTCTGGCTGTATAATTCTAGACCAATCTCCCGGACACGTGCCGTTGTTGGAGTGGTATAACGAGCTACTCACTCTGGATTTATTTAACGAAGAACATGTTCCCGCTGAAGCAAGGGGCTTCGCAGCATGCGAACTGCTATCGTATTTCTTTCGCCTCTAGCGATATCGAGCTCTCGGCTCCTGCAATGCTAACCTTGCCGTTGGAAATTTGTATAGGACAAACTCCACTCTTCCACTGTACCGTGAACGGCTGTGGACAAAAGAAATGCATCTAATGTACAACAACTTCAACCATAACTCAATCTCTAACATATAGCTCCCATAAATCCTACGCTACCCACAACTCAATCCAGCTCCCCTTCACCCGCTATGCACAATGATACATAAATGTTTCTAACCACGTGTCACTCAATCTCACACTCCTTCCCTTCCCCGCTTCAATGAAAATCTTACTGGTACGTAAACAAACTCCCGACACTGCCTGACCTTAATCTTTTGTTACAATCTACCTCGTATCAAAACATTCAAGAAATTTCCTGTCCGAAATTCCTTGGTCTCCTTTTTAACATTTCACATGAGGTTTCCTTGCTTAACCCAAAAATTAAATTACTCCTCTTACTGCATTCCCAAACAGTTGAGGCACAATAAAATAACATACGCACCATTAGATGCCCAATAAAATTACACTTGTAAATATACAGAAATTAATGGTGGTTTATCCAACACTCTACATACTACAGAGCCTCCATGTATTAATAGCTAACCCTCACACAGTGAATATCTCAAAAGTTCACACACTCCTATACTTACTTACTTACTTAGTCGTTCCCCTTCTACCGTGAGGTGTAGAGGTTTGGAAGAGAGAGCGCCAGACCATTCTATCAGCTGTCTTCTTCCTGGCCTGGTTCCATTCTAGTCCTCGGTCCTTCAAAGATTGTCTAATGTTGTCCTCCCAGCGGACTCTGGGTCGTCCTGGAGGTCTGGATCCCTGGCTCTTTGTTTCCCATGCTTGTCGTGGTAGCCAATCTTCTCCCATTCTGCAGACATGGCCAAACCATCTTAGTTGGGACTGTTCTATTTGGGTCTGCAGCGGATGGGATTTTAGGCCTTGACAGATCGTCTGGTTGCGGACCATGTCTCTTCTTGTTACTTCAACCACTTTCCTCAGATACCTCATTTCTGAGGTTTGGATCTGGCTTTTGTGGGTTGTAGTCATTGCCCACGACTCGCATCCATATGTCAAGACTGGGACATAGGTGGAGCGGTATACAGCCATCTTTGTTTTCTTACTAACCTCTTTCTTGCTGAGGAATCCACAATTTATGGCCTGAAAAAGTCTCCCAGCCGCTGCTTTTCGAGTGGCCAACTCTTCTTTGATTCCTCCCTTTCGGTCTATAATAGCTCCGAGATATTTAAAGTGGTCGACCTGCTCCAGGACCTGTTCTCCCAACTTAATCTGATGTTTTCTTTCTTCTTGTGATATCACCATGGATTTTGTTTTAGAGCTGCTTATGACCATCCCTCTCTTCTCCAGCTCTTCCTTCCAGACTTGCAGGTTGGATTGGAGATGTGCCTCTGATTACACTCCTATACACTACCAATTATTCTAGAAAGAATTAGGCACACTTAACCCTTACATCATACGACTCTATTTAAGAACCCACTAATATTACAGTAGTGACTTTCCGCGTGGAGCAGACCAAGGGGGGTCCGTTAAAAGACCGTCCGGGTTTATATACAAGAAAATCCCCGCAGACTTTCGGCCTACGTCATAGCTATAGCATCTTACTAACCCAATGGAATCGCTTACAAAATTTATAACGGGGTCTACACCAATAGATTTGAAAGCATGTCGTGACCTGTTTATCCCGACCGTGCGCGTTTCCCACTTACGTCATATTGCGTGAGCCAAACAACGGAAACTTTCCACCCCGTGAATATCTCACGTGCTGTTAAAGAAAGACTTAACCGTGATAATACTTCAAAGAAACTGGGACTACGAGATCGCGATTAATTTAACAAAGAAAACCCTCATGATCGCAAATTAACTTTAAAGAAAAGAAAACTGGTGCAAGTATAAAACGCAATAAAATACCTACAGAAAAAGACCAAACACATAATACTTTAGACAGAGAAGAAAACTGGGCCTGTTGAAAAGACAGAATTACAGTACAGCATCACACAATGGTTGGTCATACTTAGTAACAATAATTTTAGACTAGAGGTTTTGTAGATAGTTAGGTTAAAGATTATTTTAACAGTCAGCTAGGCCCCTAGACCAATCATAAGATGGTTTCCGGTCTCTACTCCAATTAGAAATAATTTCATCCGGCAAGCCATTGCACCGGACTAGTATACAGACTGATGCATCATAGTATCCAGTCAGAACCTGAGACAGTTATCTCAGTGACCAGAGTCAAACCTACATAAGGCGTACTCACTTGAGGTGTGGAGCAACCTGGCGCATCCCCTATTGTGAGAACAAAAGTCTTTGACTCCTACGTTTGTGACAAGTACATAACCGTCCAGACACCTACTACCTACCAGGGCCACCAGCGAACCAGCGCTGACCCCTGCCACATATTTTATTGTGGTTTTATCCACAACAAGTGAGTCTCAAATTAGTTTTTTCCAAAGTTTCAAATCGATATTTTATTTCGATAGGTTTCCACAGAATTCAGACATGCCTTATCACGACTTCTATAAGTTATAAGCCTTTTGCCATCGAGGCTAAAGCTGGCAGTATTGTCCCACCAGAAATGTGCTGGAGATGTTTATTTGCCAGCGTAGAAATCAAATAAAGAAAGAAAATTTGATATAAATACTTGGACTCCTCCAATATTCTGCTTTTAGAATTGTCCTTGACTTTGTTGGAATTGCAATTGATAATCAAACCTTCAATCATGGTACTACCAACTACAAGCTTTTACAAGTACTCCTTACTACCTGGAAAATTAGGCACCGGCACACGAATTTGAATGGATGGTACAAGACATTATGCACAGCATGAACTCATTGGTGGCTTTTGTTCCACAGGGGCTTGAAAGGCAGAGGAAAAATATTGTTAAAATATGTATTTATTTGTAATTACCTTAGTAAAAACTTGTCAGTTTTAATGGTTATTATACATTTCTGACCAAAAAACTAGATCACAGAGGAGTTGAAGTTACTGTATAAAGGAAATGTGATGATTGAAGTTCTGACTGTGCCGTACGTGGACCAGGTTCAAGCTCGCAAGACGAGAAGTTTAATGGAGACTGAGTCAAACAACACTATCAGTGTAAGTTAGATTATCTTTGTTTACATTTCTCTTTCTTGTTTCCACTGACAAAGAGTTGTTGCTTAAAATACTTTTTGTTTTATGGAAAGCTGGTTTTGCCATGTGTGCTATTCTACTCTTCACTCCTGAGATGCATCTTCCTGAGATGGACATAACAAGGATCTAAAGAACACCAGGAAAAAAGAAAACGTGATCAGATGGTATTATTGTTGTTGAACAAAATAGACATCAATGCACTCCTAGCAAACCCATAGGTGCTCAGTCTCCCTCAGCATATGTTGAAAGGCGTGAATGCTGACCGTTCCTGTTGTGTGCGCTGGTTCTATACACGACGGATGCATCCTGTCATACGTACATCCCTGCAAGCCTTACGTTTGATGCCAAATTCCAGCAACCTTAGCCCTGTTGATTCATCTATTGCCGTGTCATTCTCTAACAGGCCATGATGGTATAAGACATAAGTACCTGACCTGAAGAGATAGAAAGCCCCAATGCTAAAGGTAGCGTCTCTTATTCTCACAGAGCAAGTTCATCATTCTGTAGAGAAAGTTCATCATTCTGACGGAGCAAGTTCATCATTCTGTAGAGAAAGTTCTCTTGTGGCTATAAGCAGAGTGTTTTTTATTTGAGATTTGTGAGCTGCATATCAAGAGTGAGGGTTTACTAGAGCTGTGCTCATACTGGGCCTCGTCTGTTCCTGGTTGACTGCTTGATGAGTAAGGGCCCACCATTATATCCGGCCCTGCTTGTGCCACACAGCTTCATGTCATCTTGCAGTTATGGTTTCTGCTGTAATTTCTTTTACATGTTGAGGTTTTATCTACATTCTGTTATATCAAGATTAATTAAGGAACACAAGTTTTCAACAGACAAATTCCTCCAAGTCCTGTTGTCACATACCATCACAGACTTTCAACAAACATATTCCTCAACGTCCTGTTGTCACATACCATCACAGACTTTCAACAAACACATTCCTCCAAGTCCTGTTGTCACATACCATCACAGACTTTCAGCAAACATATTCCTCAACGTCCTGTTGTCACATACCATCACAGACTTTCAACAAACACATTCCTCAATGTCCTGTTGTCACATACCATCACAGACTTTCAACAAACACATTCCTCAACGTCCTGTTGTCACATACCATCACAGACTTTCAACAAACACATTCCTCCAAGTCCTGTTGTCACATACCATCACAGTTATTGTTAATCAGAGTCGATGTCATTGCACTCCGGGCAAACCCATAGGTGCTCAGTCTCCTGCAGCAAATATCGAAGGGTATGAATGCTAATTGTTCCTGTTGCGCACTGGTTGTATACACAGCGGATGCGTCCTCTCATACGTCCATCCCTGCTGGTCTTATGTTTGATGCCGAATTCCAGCAATCTTAGCCTTGATGATTCATCGATTGCAGTGTCATTCTCTAATAGATGAACATGAATCGCCCTCAGTATTTCTTCCTTATCCATGGCCAATGCACCATTTATGGGTGCTTTTGAAGCTAGTCTGTCAGCTCTTTCATTGCCACGTACCCCGGCATGACCAGGACAGTAGATCCATATCAGTTCTTGAAGATTCGATGCTTCTATGGAGGTTTTCCATTCATGTCGAAGCCAACCATTTTGGACCTTTCGAAGCATGGATTGTGAGTCTGATACAATAACTGCCTTTGTTAATAAAGTCTCAGACAGCCATCTTAAGGCAGCAGTAACTGCCTCTACCTCCATTCTCATGCTGGAGGTTGTTATCATGTAAGCCCTGCTATGTTCAGCGACAGTTCTGCCCTTTACTCTAGCAGAGAAGCCCCACCCTGATTTATTACCACAGATTACAGACCCATCAGTGTACACAATGGCATCATCATCCCCAGCATTATCATTTATAAGCTGATCAACTTCCAGCTCTGCTCTCCCAGTGGCCCAAGTTCTGCATTATCTACCAAGGCTGATGATGACTTGCTGGTCATCCAGCTCTCATCTGACATACTCCACTTTTCTCCCTTGAATATATTTTCAACTGTGGTCACCTGTCTAATAGTCTCCTCTGCCTGCACCATCCATGACATCCCCCTCTTTATTCTTGCTCCTTTGATGTCAGCTATGTTCCCATGCAGGGGATGCCTTTTGTCTGTGGTTACACACATATATGCTTTTACCTGGGCCATCGTATATCTGGTTCTAATTGACAGCAATCCAAGCATGTGCCGCATCATCACAATAGGGGTATCTCACGTGCAGCCCAAGACTGTATGCATCCCTTCGTTTTGAATGCGTTCCAGTCATTCACACTGTGATATTGACAGCGTGAGTATTCCCAGGCCATATTTGATTACAGACAAGACCAGCTGATGATACAAGAGAAACAGTAGTCTCTGTTCCAGGTGCGCTGCAGCCATTGTTATTAGGGCTGCCAGACCTCTCTTGCACTTCTGTATGATGTGATCACCATGGGGCTTATATGGTAACCCACGATCGAATGTTACTCCAAGGTATTTCAAATTGTTCTGCCTTTCAATTTTCTCTCCACTGAGAGTAATGTCTGGAAGATCTACTTTCAATATGGAGTTGTTCAAGGAGCACCAAAGCACACAGGCTTTGTTGGGATTGACATTGACCTTGGAGCTGGTTTCGCTGCACCATTTAGAAACTGCTTGAAGTGTCTCATGTATGCTTTTAACCATTTCATTTCTGTCTGAACCAGTCCTGTAAATCGGGAAAAGCAAGTCATTGCAGCTGTATAGATGTTT
Organism: Oreohelix idahoensis; assembly: GCA_024509875.1. Taxonomy (NCBI): domain Eukaryota; kingdom Metazoa; phylum Mollusca; class Gastropoda; order Stylommatophora; family Oreohelicidae; genus Oreohelix; species Oreohelix idahoensis. The sequence goes on from JAMPIV010020578.1 coordinate 78,611, forward strand.
TTTTTTTTTTTTTCTTAACCAGCGGCAAGCCCTATGACATGTCATGCTGGGGAACCTGAGGACTTTCTTCCAAAACCATCCACAGAGGGTTGGTTCAGGATTGCAAAGCTATTTTTGCTGTTGAACCATAGATGGTTACAACGCCGAAGCCATTACACCAGCGTGGCTCCCCTGTATAGATGTTAAACAGCACTGGTGAAAATGGCAAACCCTGGGTTAATCCCTGGCAAATGTGCATTGGTTCTGATGTCCATGTTCCCAAGCGAAATGCAACTGCTCTCTGTTAAGGCAGCTGCTATCCACCATCACAGACTTTCAACAAACACATTCCTGTTGTCACATACCACCACAGACTTTCAACAAACACATTCCTGTTGTCACATACCACCACAGACTTTCAACAAACACATTCCTGTTGTCACATACCACCACAGACTTTCAACAAACACATTCCTGTTGTCACATACCACCACAGACTTTCAACAAACACATTCCTGTTGTCACATACCACCACAGACTTTCAACAAACACATTCCTGTTGTCACATACCACCACAGACTTTCAACAAACACATTCCTGTTGTCACATACCACCACAGACTTTCAACAAACACATTCCTGTTGTCACATACCACCACAGACTTTCAACAAACACATTCCTGTTGTCACATACCACTTGTTCTTGTCATCAGTTCCCCATTGCTGATCTTGTCATGGTATTTCAGGCCTTTTTCTTTCTCATGCAAGCACCCTTTTTGTCACATACCACCACAGACATTTTCAACTCAGTCCAACCCAAACAACATTCCTGTTGTCACATACCTGTAACCACAGACTTTCAACTAAACACCAATCACAGCCTGTTGATCACATAGCACACCCAGACTTCAGTCCAGAAAATTGCCAGGCTTACAAGTCCTACTTTCTGAACTGTTCAACCAGCGCATCACCATGCAGTGGATACCGTCTCATTGTGGAATACCAGGAAACGAGAGAGCAGATGGACTGCTAAAGAAGGTGCTGCAGACGAGCAACCGGATGTACCAGTTACATACCATCAGAAGAAAAAGATGATCAAATCTATCAGAAAGCCACCAACACCAACGCAGGATGACTACCAAGCTATGAACAGATCAGAACAAATAGTCATTCTGCGCCTCAGAACAGGACACAACCGCCTCCGCAGCCACATGTATACAAAAATTCAAGATTGGCAATTCAGCCATGTGTACATGTGGACAGGCACCCCAGACTGCGGAGCATGTACTTCAAGATTGCCCCGAATATGATATATTGAGGCAAACCCACTGGTCCAGAGAAACAACACTGGAAGCAAAACTATATGGACCTCTGTATGAACTACAAAAGAGCGTGAAGTTTATACAAGAAACAACATTGTAGATATAGACAATATATTTCAAGCCAACGAAAGAAGAAGAAGAAAAACTCAGTCCTAACTCTAATGTTGTACAGAATGTGGCCGTCTAGTTTGTACAGGATCTTTTGTGTCAAAATGCCTACTTGTTCTTCTCTCAGCTTCTGTCTATTGCTTCTTGTGATCTTTCACCACTTTACTATGGCTTTGTGGATTATGAATAGGCCTTCAACAGTTTCGGCATAAAGTCACTTTGAGAACTGAAGAGGTATTATGTAGCTCCACATAAGTTCATCAACCTAATATGGAAACACGTGAAGAGATATAGTGCAGAATCTGTGGTGAAACAGTGTCTGGGGTTCTTTTATCATTGCTGGTATATGTTGCAGGTTTTCTTTAGCAACTGGCTATGTGTGTGTAATTGTATACGGCCAAAGTTGTCTAGCAGGTGGGAGATGTGGAATATCATGCTCAAGAAACCGCTGTGATGGTCCGACATATTTAAGATCATTTTGAATAATAAATGAGATTCACATATACATTAGTTGAAAGAATAATATATTCTGATATATATCCACACTGATACCCACTATTTGCGTCCTCACATCCACTTTCTAGGGTGGGCATAGAAAAAATTTCTTCATCTAAGTGATACGCCTTCCACAGGAAAAACACTGGTGTCTGGCACATGTGGATACTTTAAAGATCTCATACTAAATATCATACAGATGCTGGACCACGCTTGGATTACTAAGTGACATCATGCACACCAATGTGTTCAGTGGGAGTGCAATGTGCTAAACAAACAACAAGGTTAAATGAAGTTTGTGCACCACAAAGTAGCTGCCAACATTACAGCATACAGAACACTTTCAAACAAGAGCTATAGTACAGCAGGGATTCCTGTTGTGACCATTTATCTTGTTACTGTTGTGACCATTTATCTTGTTACATTTGTGGCCATTTATCTTGTTACTGTTGTGACCATTTATCTTGTTACATTTGTGGCCATTTATCTTGTTACTGTTGTGACCATTTATCTTGTTACTGGCTTACAACAATTGGCTCTGAAAATACAGGGTGTCCATAAAAGATTGTACCCTTTTCAAAAAATGTATTCTCGACCCCATGATGTGGTACGAGGATGCTTTCTATCACAAAAGTAAGATAATCTCTGCAAGTTTTTAAGCATACCTTACAAAGACTCAAAAAGAATGAACCTATTTCCTTTTTTTTCACCTAATTGACCAGTGTGTTGAGAGACATGTAACAATTACCGGTTGCAACTCAACTGCAAAAGTTTCACTTGAAATACCCGCTGCGCACATGCGCACTTTTTTTGAGTCTTTGTAAGGTATGCTTAAAAACTTGCAGAGATTATCTTACTTTTGTGATAGAAAGCATCCTCGTACCACGTCATGGGGCCGAGAATAAATTTTGTGAAAAGGGTACAATCTTTTTATGGACACCCTGTACACAGAGAGACAATAGAAATGACGAGAGTAAATGTGGCAAATGATAGCCATATTGTACTTTGAGGATCAGCTCTACAACTTGTGGATTCATCTCTTGTCATCAACATAGTCAAGCTGGAGGAATGGCCAGTGATATCAAAACAGGAAGCTTGATGAGCTGTCATCACATTGGCAAATATATGCAAATTAAAAGAAATTAAGTCCAATACAACAAATTAAAATCTTCGTCCCAAATGTCAGGACTGTCCTGTTGTGTGGCTGTGAAACATGGACAACAGTAAAAGTGACAACCAAGAAGGAACCTGTTTTCATAAATGAGTGCTTGTATAGAATAGAAGAAATGAGATTACAAGATCACCGATGTGCAGATGATGAAAGAACCTGACATAATACGGGGTAAGAAAAACAAAACATAAATGTTCACTAGTACCTGGTGTAGGTCAACAGATGTAGGTCAACAGGTGATAGCATTACAAGGTAGTACTTATTCTGGAATCCCCAAGGTCAGAGAATTAGAAGGAGACCAAAAGTTGTACAGAGAAGAGAATTGGAGACATACAAAGACCTTGAACAGATGGCACAGGTCAGAAAAGTTTGATTTGAACTTGTTGGACTCCTATGCTCCATGGTAAGTCGAAGAGTTATGCATAAATTGTAACCTTGACATTTTGTTTCCTCCATATTTAGCCATCAAAGCTGAACCTTGAACTGGAATGGTTCAGTGACTTCCCTGCCATCTTCAACATTGTACTGTGGCTGATGATAGTTCTCCTTATTACTATTTTCTTTGTTGCTTACGGCATCTGGAACATGAACCCTAACTTAGAGTCCATCTTGTACCGTGTTCCACAGGATGACCTTAAGAAGACCAACTAGCGAGCAGTGAAAGATACAGCTTAGCAGTAGTTGTTCTGTTATTTGTTTCATTAAAATCCATACACTTAATTTTTTATTTAGTTGTGAAGAAAATTCATATACTTTACCATGACAGTGAGATCAAATCTTTTATCACGATGAAGGTATGGGCTTTTGTAAAGAAACACTTATGGTGCTTTTTATTATAAGTGAGGACCGTTCAAAGATTGTAAGGTGGTAAATGATAGTTGTGAAAATTGTGAATAGCTTGGCTCACTGGGTATTTCAAAGATTGTGAGTTCAGTGATTGTTTTAAAGATTGTTATTAGCTCAATGATTGTTTCAAAAATTGTGACTAGCTTAATAATTGTTTCAAAGATTGTAATTAGCTCAATGACTGTCTCACATATTATGACTAGCTCAGTGATTGTTTTAAAGATTGTTACTAGCTCAATGATTGTTTCAAAAATTGTGACTAGCTTAATAATTGTTTCAAAGATTGTAACTAACTCTATGATTGTTTTAAAGATTGTAACACGCTCAATGATTATTGTTGAGAAGCATTCATAGGAAACTTCTTCCACACTTTATTTTCAGGAATTCAGAAGTCTCTGTTGTTTGTTTCTAATAGGGAATGTCAGTTTTGAAGGATGTGAACTAAAATTTTCTGGTAACTTTGCAATATTCTGTTGTTTTTTTTTCTTTCTTTTTTTTAGTAGTTAAATTGTCTTCTTCTCTTCCCCCCTAGTAATCTCATTAAGATAGTATATCTTATATTTTCCCTAGCAATCTCATTAAGATTGTATATCTTTTGTACTTTTTATGTTAATACTGTAAAAGACACAGTATGTTTTCAGACAGTTGATTTATTGTATTTTTTTAAATAGTTGACATTTGCTGTGATTATGTTTTCAATTTTATCATAGATGTCATATCATAACCCTCCACTCCCAAAGGAGCATAGGCCTTCAACAAACACATGCCAAGTCCTCCTGTCACGTGCCATCTTCTCAAGTTCTTTCCATAGATTTATTGTTGTATTGTCTAGGATAGTTTGTTTTATTATTTTTATTTTACAAGACATTTTTGATTATCTTTGATACTGGTTGTGCCAAAGTAATTTCCACCTCTGATATGTGTGTCTTTGCCTGCCCCGCCATCTGGTGTTACTATGCTTCCTAGGTATGTGAAGGTATCTGTCTGCACCAATTTTGTACTTTACTTATGGGTTAGACTTACTTTAAAATTGATATTCAACAGTATGCTTTCAAACTTAGTTAAGATTTATCCGTATTTTTTTCCTGGATGTGTTGACATGTGCTGCTAGTGCAATGATTATGTTTTCCAGATCTTCCAATGTAGAAAATGATGTCCATCTTATTCCTCTTGGACTGCCTCCACGCATCACCAAAGGAGCATATGACTTCAACAAAAATAGAGTGGTTGATAGTCATCCCTGTCGTACATGCCATCTTCTCAAGGTTCTTTCCATAGATGTAGTAAAGTCATTATTTTTATGATTGACACTATGCAGCTTGGAATTCCATAAGCCCTCAGTTTTTTAAACTATCCCTATGTATTTCGAAAGCCTTTTCAAAATACAAAATTAATGTAACAGCTGTTTTGCCATTCTGAGCATGCTTTGATAATGTTCCTGAGAGTGTTGTGCCACTGAAGTTTTTCCACGGCTAAGGATCAAAGAAAGAAGAAGAATATGTGTGTGTGGATGTAGTGTTATATGAGTAACTAAGTTGTGAGTGATAGAGGTCTGTGGTACCACTTAGATGTTACAAGTAAACCTGTATATTGTGGTTAATAAATTAGTTTTATATACGGGAATTTTATTTATTGGAATGCTACGTGATAAAATTGGTGACACATCACTTTTTCTGACTACAAGAAAAGCACACACCGAAGAAAAAGACAGGTTTGTTTCATAATAAATATTAATGTTGAGATTTTTTATACAACTTTAGCTTCTCTGCTGTCAGTTGTAGGTTGAATTTGTCAAAAATTAACTTAAATAGATGAATTTTAAAGGGCTAGCAAATTGTGAAACTTCAGTTTCAAAGATCTTTCTTATAAGACAGACATCTCATTCATCCATGGAGTGTCATGCCAGCTGGCATTGGTAATTTGTCTTGAATCAGTCATGACTTCGAACTCTAGCCACACATCGAGTCATTTCTGCATTTACTTGTCTTCTCTTTGAATTGATCTGGATTTTGTTATCAGATTCCCTGATTGTTCTGTTCTCATGAAAAGTCCGGAGAACCTTAGTGATCTGACCAAAATAAATTAACGATTAACTCACAACTTCTCCCAGGACTTTAATCTCATTGGACTTTCTGTCTGGCTTGCTTATGACTCCCAACTCAACAAGTTTCAGAACAGCAGAAAAGCTTAGATTTACTATGGAGATAATGCCAAGGATTCTTCCACTTGACATTGGCTGTGACAGAACGACAAGCTCAGCAGCCCTAAACATCAACTCATGGCTTTCTCCTATTTCTGTATTCTCTTTTGATTTTCTGGCTGTCCAGCACCCTTCTTAAGAACCGCATCTCTCTTATCTGTAATTTTCTTGTCATCTGTTAGTTATCCGTGTCTCAGATGCGTTAAAATTACGTCAAATCAATATGTCATCATAATGCTCTTTTTCTCAGTCAGCTTTTGAAACTTTGAAAAACAGTTTACTTTTGCACTTATTGCCTTGATTTCAGTTAGACATGTGCCATCAAGTATTTTGATAAGTTCCAATAGTCATCTGTTTCTTACTTCCTTAGTTGTTCCTATTTTACCCTGGGGTGTAGAGGTTTACCAGAGAGAGTGCCATACTATCCTATCAGCTGTCTTCCTCATGGCCTGATTCCATTCTAGTCCTTGGTCCTTCAGAGAGAGATTTTCTAATGTTCTCCCAGCCAACTCTAGGTCATCCTGGTCATCTGGATACCTGACTCTTGGTTTCCAATATTTGTCATGCTTCTTCATTCTGGTTAAACTGTTTCACTCACCTTAGTTCTTTCCTTTCTGCAGGTATTGGACAGTCTGTTTCAGGGTACACCGTTCATCAGCAGCAGTTTCAAACAAGAGACAAAGACAAGAAATATAGAAAGGTTCATAGAAAAAGATAATGGGCAAAGGAAAAAAGGTAAAGGTAAAGGAACCCGTTACACGCCCATTGAGGCATATTGGGAATATGGTGTTAGGCCCATATTATCTTGACCGTCGGCACACGAGGGGTGATGTGGTCGGCATCACGCCGGCCGCCTTAACCTTCCCAGAGTAGCTCTGGTACCCATTCGGGGCTGGGTCGACCCAGGAGCCGTTTGTGGCCTAAAAATTTTCCGCCTCATCTGGGGATCGAACCATAGACCACTGCGCACTGGGCAAAGGAAACACGTGGAAAATTTACTAGCACGTATGAATGTGCTTTTTTGTGGCTGTGCAACATTTGTATCTTGGTGTGTCCAGTGTTTTTTCAGCCCACCTATCTTTTGTCAACTTTTTTGTGAAATCAAACATATTTTATACCCTTAACAGAAAGATGTTAGTCTGCAAGAAAAATCAAATATGTTTCGATGTACATTACAAAATTTATTTGTCACAGCATATGTTGTCTCATACATGTATAGTGTATATGTTGGTTATTTTCTTCTTTCTTCTTTGATCCTTAGCCGCCGACCGTCAAAGCAGTCAGTGGCCATTACGCCTGGGGGTGTCATGTAGGGCAACAACAAATTGATTCCACTTTGCTCGGTCGGCGGCCATCCTTCGTACAGTGCCCCAACTCTGGTTCATTCTTTGCATCTCAGCCTCCACAGTCCTCCACCAAGTTGTTTTTGGTCGGCCTCTCTTTCGTTTTCCTTCAGGGGTCCATAGCATAGCTGTTCTTGTGATGTTCTTCTGAGGACATGGCCAACTCAGCTCCAGCGTCTGCCAGCTATGATGGTGTGCATGTCCTCTTGCTTGCTCCGAGTAAGCAGATCTTGGTTGGTGATGGTATTCGGCCAAAAGATTCGGAGAATTTTTCTTAGGCATGTTGTGTGAAAAGAGGACAATTTCGACATTTCCTTCTCTGTAACTCTCCAGCTCTCCACGCCATAGAGAAGCACAGAAAGCACACAGCTCTGATATAATCCTAATTTTGTGCTTGTGCTGTACTGAGAGGACTTCCAGATGTTGTTTAGACTAAAAAAGGCTGTTCTTGCTTTGTTCATTCTGTTATCACATGATTTGTTCATCTTAAAGGTCACAGATGCAACAGCATATGTTGTCTCATACGTGTATAGTGTATATGTTGGTTATTTTCAAGTGGGTTTAACCATCCTTTAGAGCAGTGCTGATCAACTGTTTTCTCTGACGACAGACACCCAGACGTGAGCAATAAGTATTGACATTTGTACATTCATCATTTTTACTTGTCACTTCTAATGCAGCAAAGAGCCATCACTTGAGTTGGTTTCCTTCCAAGAGGTCAACACCCAAGCATTTGTTTGCTCATGTAGCGGTGGTTTATTTAACATGATGAGGTTGTCAGTCACAAGCATAACCTGACATTAGTCATCTTTCACAACATGCCTGAGATATCAGTAGTTCTGTCCTGTCTTTGTCCACTCAGAGACCACAATAGAATGTCAGTTTTTATTTCTCTTGTTCATTAAAATCCATTTAAACAGGACAGTTTTACAGTCTTTTCAGAGAATGGACATTCTTTCCATTTGTTATAATGACTAGCCCCTCCCTGTCCTTCGAGTTTCTGAAAATGATCTCTTGACTTCCACATTTTTTATTCCTCCTTGTATCAAATGATACTGTAAAATGTATTTTAAAACTCCCTGAGCAATGAACTTTATAAACAATAATTTGTAAAAATATTTGCACAACTGCAGGAGACCCGCCACATGACGTCTGTGCCACTGGTTAGTACAGGTCAAGAGCCACTATTATAACACACTACAGCAACAATTTGGTGCACCATAAGACTTGCCACATTGGCTTTTTAAAGACATATCCCAATAATAATTGGCTGACAAGAACAGCATGGACAATTTTTATCTTTACACTCCATAAACAGCCATCATCTTTTTTTTTTGGCCTTCTTTTTCAGTCCTTCAGGAGCATGGGCCTTCAGTTAGCTCATGCCAGGCCCTTTATATTTTTGACATTTCAAAACATAGCAAAATTACTTCTGCGCCCTAACCCTTTTAGAACTCTTGGGATTCTGAGACAAAACAGAAGCATTGCCTGTATTCTGCTCAGAACACTTGTACGAACAGCGCAGTACCATATTTCATCAAGGTCACCAAGAGCTGACGCTCAGTGACGTAATGTTTTCTTATCCTCCTCCAGCATCATCTTCTGCTGTCTTCTTGTTTTGTTGATGTTTGTCTGGGTCTTTGTCTTCAGACCTTCTGTTTTATGAGCATGTAGTTGTCTGGTTATCAGTCTTATAATCCTGAATGTTTCGCAGCCAGATCAAAGATGTAACCTGTAACAAATGGATTATACTTTAGGAAACGGAATCTTGATTACGAGGTTTGGGTCTGAGAGATCTGTGCTGTAACTTTTCTTCTATTTGAATTTTGTTGTCTGCCATTCAAGTAGGATACTTCATACAGTCTTTGAAAGTACAAAACATTATTAACTTAATAGTTTCTTTTTTACTGTACAGATGACATATTTGTGATATTTGATAACATATAACATTTTATGGCTTTTTAGTGCATTAAAAGCCTGTGTTTAAAATATTTTTTATTATTCTGGAGGTATACAGCAAGATGTGAAATAAGAGTGATTGTTTTTTTTCCTGAAATAGAAATGTGCTAACAAGGTTGTTTATGTATGTATGTGTGTGTTAACTTTTACATCTTTTTAAAAGTGTTAACAGTTTGTTCATTCAATTTATTTACAGTTGATACATTCCCTTCTTGTTTTTAGTGAACTTATTAACAGCAAATACATCCAGATTCTATTTAAGGACCATTCATTATTTCCTAGTTCCTTAATTAATGATAGTTACCAGACAAATATAATTGGACCAAAAGTGGGCAACAGGTGGCGTTGGTGAGGACACCAGGCAGTTCTTGTTCTTCTATTCCCAAGGTAACAGGAAAAGAGAAGTGGAGACAAACTTTAAAGGATAAATAAGACAGAGAAGACTGGGGCAGACAGCACAGGACAAGATGGGGCAGACGGCACAGGACAAGAGAGAGCTTGGCATGTAATTATTGAAGGTTTATGTCTTCTGCTCAGCTGATCTGCTCTCTCTTAAATGGTGACAACATCAACAGGTCACAGTCAAATATGTACAGGCAGTTACAAAAAACTTTATTCATGATGCAGTATTATTAGCAGAAAACTAACAAGATATAGATAAAATGGTAGATATAGCAGTAAAAGAAAGTGCAGAAAAAAGTCTCAGCGTGAGCCGCAAGAAAAACAGGAACATGATTATCTCCCAAACAAAGGATATGATCGTAATGCAGAGTACTGATACAAAGACAGGCGCAAGGATAGAAAATGCACCACTAAGGTTAAGAATAGAACATGCAAGCAACAAAAAAAAAAAAAATTCATAAAATAAAGAACATAATAAATCCTTGTCACTGAACGCAAGAAAAATGAGATTTAAAATGTGACAGCAAACCAATGTTATTGTATGGAAGTGATTCCTGGATACTGAACAAATGCAAAAAATCAATGGAGGTAATTGAGATGTTGAATAATGTTAAGAAACTCATGGGCAGAAATGGTAACTAACAAAGAAGAGTTAATGAACAAAGATAATCACAGTAATGAAGAGAAGATAATCAACCTTCATTGGACCTACGCGAAGAGGAGGAGTGCCTGAAAACATTATGACCCCTGTAACAATGGATGAAAGAGAAGTAGTAGTGAACAAATGTGATATGTCATTTATTTCTGTGGCTGTGAACAAGTGTGATATGTCATTAGTTTCTGTGGCTATGAACAAATGTGATATGTCAGGTCTTATGTGTTCTATTTATATGTTATAAAACGTTGCAATGATCTTGAATGTGAATATTATGATAGGTGATTCAAATATCTCATAATGTGGAGTGATTGAAATATCTCATAATGTGGAGTGATTAATCAAGAGTGTAATGTAAATTCATTGCAGTTATTTATTTAAGATGAATTAAATTTGGATAAATCCCTGATAAAGGTCCTCAATCCTTCATCCAAAATTCTTGGAGCTAAATGTGTTTCAAGATTTGAAATTTTTGGGGATTTCAGAATGGTATTATTGTACATGTCCCATATATTACAGTAACACCATAGAGGGCATGCACTTAGGAGGATCTGAGGCAGCATTCCATAAGCAAACACAGTAATATTTCTAAAAGTTATGTTTATATTAAAAAAATAGTTTTTGTTATTATCTAACTCTGAAAGGGAGCCGCGCTAGCGTAGTGGTTACAACACCGCTCTGGCGACCGGGTGATTCAGGATCAAACCCGGGCGACGGCATTTGAGGATTTTTCGTCGACCGGGAATTGGACTGGATTAACTCGAGACCTGGCGAGGACATTTGAAGTAGTGTCATCGACCAGGGATTGGCAGCTCCTGAGACGACCCAGCTCTAATGGGTACCTCCGAAATCGGAGAGTATCTGCCTGAATGGCGAGGGACACCTGTCTCTGTACAAGAAAAAAGGGATACTCACGTAAAATCAATGTCAGGTTAGACATTAATAATAACCTGAGATTTCGCCTCGAGTATTAGCGGGCGTACGAAAAAAAAAAAAAACTCTGAAAACATTACAGTTTTATAATTAATAAACCTATTTTTAGCACTAACATTTATTTTTTTATTTTAGGAAAGTTACAAGCGTAAAATCCTCTCAAATTGTTATTACATAAATGTTTGTCATAATGTGACTGTTATCATATTTTCTGAGCTATTTAAGTACTGCAATTGCAATATAAATGAATGCAAGTATTTTGTCTATGTAACTGACACCTCATACCTGCTAGTATCATGTCGTTCACACTTGGTGACATTCCACACAAACATTTTTTTTTTCCAGAGCTTTTTGAATATGGGTCCGAGGACCAGTATAATATATTTTCTTATAGCATAGCTGTGATCGGATTAACTAATTGTGTAATAAGCTTTACAGCTTTGTTGCAGTGCTGTCAAAATGGATATCCACAAATGCAAATGATTGCCTATGGTGGTACAAGCTGGTTATGCTGTAGAGTAGTGTAGAACTCTAGGGATACCTCATCTGGTGATCAGAATACCTTATGTTATGACACTGATCACACTATCTCAGATCTTGTTTTATGAATAATTTGTTTGATTTCTTATTGCTAAATGACACAGCTGCTGTATTCAAGACAGCCTGAATTGAACATGTTCAGCTTCTGTTAATAAACTGATTGTATGAATTAACCAAATAGGTTGTAACTTTGTGAAGAGTATTATGATCTGGAATTATAGTTTAGAAACAGGTTGCTGTCAGAGATTATGACACAGGCTATATTATTTTTTTTTGTCAATGTTATCATCTACCATTTTCCTTTATGCTACTTATGGAACCACTACTTCAGCTTGTTCCCTTACAGGAAGCCAGCACCAAACATTCACATGATCTTACAGTCATGGTTTCTGTATCACTTTGTTTGACATGATGAGGTTGCCAGTCACCTTGTACAACATGATGAGGTTGCCAGTCACCTTGTACGACATGGCTGAGGTTGCCAGTCACCTTGTACGACATGGCTGAGGTTGCCAGTCACCTTGTACAACATGATGAGGTTGCCAGTCACCTTGTACGACACCTTGTACGACATGGCTGAGGTTGCCAGTCACCTTGTACGACATGGCTGAGGTTGCCAGTCACCTTGTACAACATGATGAGGTTGCCAGTCACCTTGTACGACATGGCTGAGGTTGCCAGTCACCTTGTACGACATGGCTGAGGTTGCCAGTCACCTTGTACGACATGGCTGAAGTTGCCAGTCACCTTGTACGACATGGCTGAGGTTGAGTAGTCCTATTATTTCTTTGTCTGTTGTCTGTTCTGAGACCCACCAAGAACGAGATTGGGGGGGGGGGGGGGGGGGCTTGATGGTGAACCTTGTTATTGCAGCTCAGGGTGTCTTTCAGTGTAATGGCTATTGACAGCCCATGGAGGTGACGCCCAAAAATCTGCAAATCCCTGAAGGCAACATGACAGAGTGGGAAGAAACATTACACATGTCCACACTTTCATAATGGGATGTCATGGCTGTTGTCAAGTAACTTAAGTGTTGTTAGCTCAGAACCAGTATTTGATATAAAGTTTGTCATATGCTGGAGAACTATCATTCTCACCAGTAGACAGTTTGTTTCTTTTTTTTTTTTGTTGAAATTTTTGTTTGAAATGAATGTCAAGAATTAGATATGATTAGTCTGGTGTTTATGTACGCACACAATTAAATATTTCTCAGTGAACATTGAGTTTTTGTGTTAGTGGCTCTGTTTATTTGGCTTGTGTATCAAGTGTAGGAGTTAACTGGATTGAGCAGCAAGTATGTTTTGAGTTATACTTGCTGGAGAATCAGGTGTGGTTTGAGTTATACTGGCTGGAGAATCAAGTGTGGTTTGAGTTATACTGACTGGAGAATCAAGTGTGGTTTGAGTTATACTGGCTGGAGAATCAAGTGTGGTTTGAGTTATACTGATTAGAGAATCAAGTGTGAGTTATAGTGTGACCTTCACATTTGTCGAGCCATTGGCTTGAGTTAGCTTCCAGAGAATGAGTCAACTTTTTGTTGCTGTCTCGTCATCTTTATTTCCCGTGCCTAAAAATATACATTTGTTTATGTATCATTGTCATTTTCCTTTGCACTGAGAACAAGAACTCCCTTGTAATGCTATCAACATGTTTCCTCAATGTGTGTCCTACCCATCACCTTCTCATGTACCACTTGTCTAGTTTATGTCATCAGTTCCACATTAGTGATCTTGTCATACCATTTCAGCCATTGTGTTCCATGCAAGCACTCTTTTATGAAAGTCGATAACTTTTTGGTAGAATGAAAAAAATATTTTTAGAAACAAACAAAAAAATCCAAAAGTCACTGGTACACTCAAGTTACAACACATCATCATCTGAATTATTTTCCACTGTGCTCCTCATGGAGCCACCACTGCCTCTGGCATGCCTGTCAACCTCCTGAGACAAAAACCTGTACGCCGGACCCAAAAAATCCTTACAAACACCCAAAAATCCTTACGCAAAAAATATATTAATAAATTATACACAATAGTTTTAAAATGACATATACAAATCTATTAGCATTTGAATTAGTTTGGTATAAAACATGCTTAATAGTCTCATGCTGTTCTTTACATATAAAAAAACTTAGTGATCGTGAGGTACTAGTACTATATTCTTTCGATGTCCAGTGTTTTGTTTTATAATCAAAAATCCAGACCTAAAGGTTTTTTATATTTGAACATGCGCCCTAATATAACCAACTAGGTTGAATGGTACGCGCCTCGCCAAAACGAGGCAAAATTTTATTTAAAAAAAAAAATATTATAATCAACACATGCACTTTTAGCACTTTGCAGAATTGCATTTGTGGGCTTAAAGCCTGCACAGCATGTATCAATGTTAATCTTACACTGTAAAAAAGAAGTGAGTCTGTCCGCATTCATGGGCCTCCTGCAGTCTGTGTGGATTTTTTTTTAAGTGAAAAATAAAGCAGCGAAGTTTACGCAAACAAACTTTTTTTCTAGTTATGTAGGGCCTACACAGAATATTATGACAATTTATCGGAAATATTGAAGGGCAACATATAACTGGAAAGATTAAGACAGCGATTGAATTGCAACAAAGCTAAACAACAGCAATATTTAACCAAGTTATAAGTACTTAACTTTTTTTAAACAAAATGGCGTCAAAGTGTGGTGGCAAGGAAGCATGGTCGTTGATAACTGGTAACTTTAAAAATTCATCATGTCATGCTGAAAACCGAAAGTGTTTGAGGCCGAATTCAAAGTTTTTTGCCGAATTGTTGGGTATAAAAGGATTTGATTGGTCGCTGGGAGAGATCTCAGCTTAAAAACAGACGCCGAGATTCCCGGAATTAAAAATAAAAAAATTGGTTAAAAAAAACCCTGGGCTAGAAAATATTTTTTTTGGGGGGTGGGGGGGGGGGATCCGTACGAGTCTGTACGGCCATTCACTGCTAAAAGTATCAAAAATATGTACATTGTACGAAAAATTCATACAGGTTGACAGGTATGCTCTGGTCCCCTCACAGGAAGACGGCACCAAGCAGTCACATGGTGTATGTATGGTGCAGTGATTTACCAAGTGTCACCACAACTCAAACATCAGAACATCAGTAAGGAAACTTAATGGTAGCTGATAAATAGTATATTGCTACCAACTCATTAATATCAGTGTCAAACATGGTCTCTGCCCCAAGTTTATTGAAGGCGTGTGATCCTAGGGGGTCTTCTTTTTCGTACACTCTCAGACGTCTGCTTGAATGTTTTCAAAGGTAGCAGTAGTTAGTTTGAGGCTATTGGAATCTCCATAGAGCTTTTCCACGAATGGTACTGGTGTCAGCCATATGCTCTTTCTCTGTTCCACATTTGTTGGGCAACTTTGAAGCAAATTTTCACCAGTCATTTTATCAAAGCCACAGTTACACTGATCGGTAGTTCCTATCTTTAGCTTCTTGAATAGATTGTATCTCAATCTGTTGTGGCCCGTGCAGAGTCTGAAGATTACCACTTGTTCTTTTCTGTTGAGCTGGTATTTTGCATCATTTTGTGTGTGACCTGGATGCTCTACATCCCATTTGTTTCTGTATCTGATTCTGATAAAACTCTTTGCCTCCTCGAAAGTTACGCTTGCATCAGGCTGAGGTAGATTTCCACTTTCCTTTGCCAATCTGTAAGTAAGCCTCTTCATTGCCGGTGATGTTACAATGAGATGGGATGTACTGGATCACAATACTTTTGAATCGTTGACATAGTTTGTGGAGCACTATTCTGATGTCATCCAGGTCTGTATTATTTTGGCTTTTCAACGCTGCAATTACTGAATGTGCATCGGTAAAGAAAGCAACTTGTCTCTGTTCTGTCAATATAACCTCTGCTGCAGTTTTCAAGGAATCTGCCTCTGCTCTGAAGTTACTTGAGAATTGTTCAGTTGCCACTGACAGCTTTTTTTGCTTGGGGGTCTGAAGGGTGATGAAGAAGAAAGAATCTAATATCAATGGTTCCCAAACTGGAGAAGGAGGAGAGAGTTGTGTTTGTATATGTGAGAGTGAGAGAAGGTTGGAAGACCAGTTATAAGACAACAAACAGATTCTGAAACATCATTAGTTCACAATGTCTTTCTCTTTAAATGCCTGTAGTCAGGGTGACAACTATTTGTTGTCTAGGTAATGTCACATAAACACCACACTAGTAAGTACTAATCATTGCACCAGCACGTAAATAAATTAAGCCACAAATTAGTTGAAACACTCCTGCTTTCTTATGTGTATCTATGTGAAACTAGTTTTTGAACTAGACTAACAATAAACACAAAAGACTAAAAGTCCACAATGTAAAAAAATTATCTGAGTGTTCATCTTTCACATCGAGGATCATTCATCCTGTGGGGAAAACTGCAACAACACCTGTCACATCATTATTGACTTGTTTCCCATTTCACCCTGTGATGACAAAAAAATATATACATGTAAATAAACTGTCTAATTTTTGTCAAGAGGTCACACCCACCCACCTACACACAAACTCCTTATTCAAGAAGTGTTTAAATTTGTCAGTAATACAATACATGTGATTATTTGAGACATTAAAAAACAACATGAGCAATTATAATTTTTTATTAACCAGTACACAATGCAGAATAAATGATTAGGAAAGATGTTGCCAGGAAGCCAATGGTACTAGCTGGACATAATATCTACGATGGCCATCACCACCTTTCAGTTGTTACCCAAGGAGCATAGGCCTTCAACAAACTTGTACCAAGTCTTCCTGTCCTGTGCCTTCAGCTCAAGATGCTTCCATCCCCTTCATGTCTGTCTCCAGTTCTCTACTCCATGTGTTCTGTGGTCTCTCTCTACTTCTCTTAATGTACGTACATTGCATGTGCCAAATTTGGAGGTTTTCCTAGAAGAAAAAAGATTAGTCAGAAACACAGTATTACTTCTGTATGGTGCAGAATGCTCAAGAGTAACAGAAAAAGAAATGTCCAAACTATCCTCTTTCCATGCAACCTGCCTGCCAAACCATATCACCAACCAAGAAATGCTAACTCGGAGCTACCAAGAAAACATGCATACCATCATAGCGGATAGATGCTGGAATTGGGTCGGCCATATCCTCAAAAAAGACCCTGACACCATCACCAGAACTGCCATGCTAAGGACTCCAGAAGGAAAGTGAAAGTGAGGCCAACCAAAAGCTACCTGGCGGAGAACTGTGGAGAGATCGATAAAAAGCCTGAATCAGAGCTGTGGCACCACACGAAGGATGACTGCCAACTGAGCAAGGCAGAGAACTGTGGAGGGATCGATGAATCAGAGCTGTGGCACCACACGAAGGATGACTGCCAACTGAGCAAGGCGGAGAAAGTTTGTTGCTGCCCTACAAGACACCAGTAGGTGTGATGGTCACTGACTGCTTTCTCAGTCAGTGACCAAGGATCAAACAAAAAGAAAGAAGAAACACAGACTCCTTTTGGCTTTCTCTGTGTTGCTTCATGTGCTTCATTACCAGAGGACCATCTCCTGTCTTGGATGATCTACAACTACCGACACCACACATTCTAATAATCCATGGTGGGTTGAAATAGAATATTTTTATCCATTAATTTTTAAAAAGGAAAGCTGCTGATAACATTACAAGGCAGTCCTAGTGTTCTGAAATCCCCAGGGTAAAGAGAGACTGACAAACAGGCAACTGGAGATATAAGACATAAAAGTAATAAGGAAAACATGGAATGATTCTGAGCAGATGGCACAAGCCAAGAAGAATTTCCACGAGAAGCTGAAGAGTAATAAATGAATGACTATACTGTTTAACTTGAGATGTTCCAGGCAGCTCCTAGGAGACAGAATAAGACTTAATGGTCCCACCAGGCAAGTCATAACAAGGCAACTAGGATGAGGCAGTGCAAGAAGCTATCACTTTTACCATGTAAAACAAATTACTGCCCAGTATTGTTGGCCGAAGATCTCTGAACTTTTACCATGTAAAACAAATTACTGCCAAGTATTGTTGCCAGAGGTCTCTGAAGAGACAATGAAATAACAAGTCTACTGCACTTCAGGCATGTCACACAGTGACTAATATGAAGACCCAAGTCAAACTTCACCACATGCTTCTGCTGCAGGTGTCTCTTTACGATGTCCTTGAATTTAAGCCAGAGGGTTTCCAGGTCATTCTTCTATGTTTCTCACCGCTGTAGCAATAAGCCCCTGATATCTGGTCTTAAATTCTCGCTCTCTTAGCTTGTAGGTCTTAATGCTCATCTCCTCTGTTCGATTACTTACCATAGTATTTTGCGTGATAGTGAGCAATGCCTAGGCCGAGCAACTCTTTCAGTTTTTTCTTTTGTCAGCAAGTAATGATCAGTTACAATCTCTGGCCCTCTCTGGACTCTAGCATCTCACACATACTTGAATGAACTCTTCCTAACAGTGTCATAGTTGATGACTGATTTCTCATTTTTTTTTTTCAATCTTTATTCATATTCAGTTTGAATTTACAAACATGTTCATTTTACATATTTCAATAAAGAAGTTTCAATGAAAATACAATGAGCAGCTGCTTTGAAAACCCTTTCACTCCCTTGCACATACTTATTTACACACTCTTTCTTGCACCATGAAGTTGTACATTGCACATTTATTTGTGATGATACTATTGATTGAAAAGAAAGGGGAAAAGAAAAGGATAAAGAATTTATACACATTCATTCTTGAAAACTTTAAAGCGCACTCTTTTTTATAGTGATCATCTCTCATCTCAGCCCGTAACCCGTCATGGGTCGTAGGGGTGCCATGGTGGAAGCATCAGCAGACAGGGTCCTCCACTTCTCTCTATCCTCAGCAATGCGTACAAGTGTGGAAAAACCGTGTCCTGCCCATTCTTTGATGTTATCAGCCCAGGATTTTCTCTGCCTTCCTCTTCTCCGTTTACCTTCGACTGTTCCCTGAAGGATCGTTTTCGAAAGGGAGTCATGACGAGTTACATGCCCAAACCAGGCAAGCTTTCGACGTTTCACTATTGACAAAAGTGGTTCTTGGTGGCCTGCATAGGTGTTTATCTTCTCTCTAACATAGACATTTGTTTTGTGCTCTTTATAGCAAATGCGCAAAATTCTTCTATAACATTTATGCTCGAAAGCCTGAATCCTTCGCTCCGTATCTG
This sequence comes from Oreohelix idahoensis, assembly GCA_024509875.1. Lineage (NCBI taxonomy): Eukaryota > Metazoa > Mollusca > Gastropoda > Stylommatophora > Oreohelicidae > Oreohelix > Oreohelix idahoensis. The sequence goes on from JAMPIV010020578.1 coordinate 97,738, forward strand.
CAGTGAGTGTCCAGCCCTCACACCCATACAAGAGAATAGATAATACAAGTGATTTGTATAATTTGATCTTCACAGGAAAACTGATGTTACTTTTCCATATCACATTCAACCTTGTCATGGCAGCTGAGGCCATCTCAAGTCTTGTCTTGATTTCTTTAATTGATCTTCCATCACTACATATAGTGGACCCGAGATATTTAAAGGTGTTAACTTCTTCTAACGTTTGCCCATTTAATGTAATGTTGGTCGGAACATGTTTCTTATGGCTATTCACCAATATCTTGCTTTTTTCTATATTAATTTCCATCCCATACGTTCTTGTTACTTTCTCCAGTCTAGAGGTAAGGTCTTGAAGTTCTGATTCTGATCCAGCTATCAGATCAATATCATCAGCAAAACGTAGGTTGCACAGAGGTCGGCCTCCAATCGATATGGTTGATTTATAATCGTAGAGAGCCTCCTGCATAATATGATCTAGATATATATTAAAGAGCACTGGTGACAGGATAATCCTTGGCGAACTCCTACAGTACTATATCTGGTCCTCCATATTTCAAGAGCTCTGCTGGGATATTATCCACACCCGGTGACTTCCCTCCTTTCATCGAACATATAGCCTCTTCCACTTCTTCCCGTAATATTGCTGCATTTCCGAGTTCCCTGTTTTCGCACTTAATGTTGTTTAATATGCCTAAGTCAGTGTCAAGTTTACAGTTATATAATTCTTTACAATATTCTGTCCACCTTCTCGTTACAGCTGTTTTTTCATTGAGCAGAGCCCCATTGCTATCTTCTATGACAGTTACCCTGGGCTGTTGAGGTTTTGATAGTTTTCTTAATGTGTCAAAAGCTGCCTTGCTGTTACCTTTTATTAGCCCATATATTTATAGTGATAATAGTAAAAAAAAAAGGGATGTGGAAAAAAATAACACCTGAATGGACTAAACAGTTTCAGTGAAAGGACAATGAAAACACATTTAAAAAACTGGCAAAACAAAAAAAAAAAAACCTGAAAAGACAACTTTCCGCTAAGAAGTGTCAGTGAAGGTATCATGAAGACATTTTTTTTTTCTCATTTTTCCGTGTTTGTCTTATAAAGTAACCCTGCCTTTCTTATGTCACATTCCATTTTTATTTTCCCAGTCGTGCTCTTCTTGCTTTGCACTGGATGAACCCAAACTTCGTTCTCTGTCCCAGGTGGCATCACTCAGAATAGATTTCGCGGTTGCATGAAGCCATTTTATCTGATCCAAGCTCCGAATTCTGACATCGTAAATCAGGGAAATTGGACTCCTGAGATGTAGTAGAACTAAATTTAATGTCGACGTGTTGGCCTTCTAAGCACGTATACACTGCTTAGACAGCGCAGACTACGCTGGCTTGGCTGTGTTTGCCTTTTTTTTTTTTTTTTACACCTCGTGCGTATGCACACACATCATAAATAGATTTATTTTTTCTTTCCAAAATCAATTTATTGAACATGTAAGATCAATTTTGCCCATCTAAAAATTTTTTGTTTGTTTTGTTGTTGATTACTTACGATGTTTTTTTTTTTTTTTTCCAATTATACAAACCCTGTGCATTTAGCAAAATGGAATACAAGGAGAGTACATTGCATAATATATATAAATACTCAAACTTACACTTTCATTGGCACACATACACGCAAATACTACTGTATATATTCGTTCACATACACATTTATACTTGCACCCATATGTTATTATGCTTGCTTATTCAATTTCTCAAGATGAATAGAGCAAAATTAAATTTGGCCTCAATAATGTTAAAGAATAGGATTGTCCCGGTTTGTAAAATATTCCCAATGGATATTAAAATACCCATCGCTCTCACACACACACTCACATACACACTTACGCACACTTAAACCGATTTTCCACTGCTGCTATTTCAATGACCGCTATTGACAACTTCCAATGCTGGCATTCGTAACTGTCTGGGTCCCCATAATTACAGGTGATGGACACCGTTGGTCGCAAATCTTCAATGTGTTACAGTGCTCCATAGATTTAGAAACTGGCGCTAAACGCCCAGGGTCAGCATTAAAGTTTCTTTAGAACATTTTTCCAACTCAGTTTTTTTTTTGGACACCCACATATTCTGACCGAAGACCACACGGTCTGCTGCTGACTTGAGCAAAACTGGCCAATAAAAACTCTTACTTCTGCATCATCCGTCTTAAAAAAAAATAATAATAATAATAAATAAATACAAAATAAATAATAAAATAAATAGACTACACATGTACATATGCATTAAAATGTAAAAATAATAATGACAATAATAATAATAGATACATAGAAAATAAAATAATAATTTAAAGGCAGGCTTCTCTCTGCGGACGTGACAAACAGGAGGATGAAAAGTTTTAAACATGCATACACTCTCTCACATGTACTTAAGATAAAAATATTGGGTGATGGAGTCCTCACCTTTAACGTTGTGTGTGTGGGGAGGAGGGGGAGGATGAGGATGTGTGTTAAAGGGGGTGGGGAAGGTAGGGAAAAAAACAAACACAGGTGATGGAATACCACGTAATTGGTGGGGGAGGTTGTAGGATAGTGACCTTCGTATAAACTAAAGGCTTGGATTTAAGAATATTTGGCAGGTCGAGGTACAGGTAGCTGGGGATAGTGGACAGGTTTTAAAATAAGCATCACTCGCTGGAGGAACAAATTTAGGAGAAAGGCTGGGCGGATAACTTTGTACTCAAATACTGATTGAATGTGACATTTCCATATTAAAAAACGAAATTCCGAGAGCAAAAGGATTAATTTAAAATGGATGTCTGGTAGTGTCTTGGGAATTGAATTAAGCATAATGGCTTTGAAAATGTCTGTTTTTTGTGTCGTATGTGTGTCCAGTATGTCTTGTAAGATTCTCTGTGCTGGTATAATTGTACTACATTTATAGAAAATGTGTTCCTCACTTTCTTGTACATTTGCCTGGCACATCTTGCATCGTGATTTTCGTTTAAATCTGTGTGCTGCTCTTTCTGTGGTTGGGTGTCATGTTATATAAAAGTCGATATGTGACTTCTCTGGCTTTTGGTGCAATGCTTTTGTTGTGAAGATCAGTCAAAATCTCAGTGTAATCTGTTATAAAGTAATTGTAACCTCTTTTAATTCTTAGGTGTAAAGGTGGTGCTTGTAACCTGACTAAGTGTTTGTAAATTTTGTTTGTTTTCTGGTTAATTAAAATTTTGTGTCCTCTGATGGCTTGTATGCATGTCCTGTAAAAGTGTGGTAGTGTGCCGTAATGGTGTGGGACATTGTTCTTTAGTGGTCTCAGTCTAGCAAGTCTAAGCCCTGTGTAGTAATGGGCTAATGTGTGTTGTTCTGGATCTCTTATTATATTTCCTACATGTCTGATTCGAAGTGCCTTTATTTTTGTCCCTATATCCTGGAGGGCAACTCCCCCAAATCTTTTCTCTTGCATGAGTGTTTGATGTTTAATGCTAAATAAAGTGTGCCCAAAAACAAAACGCCTAATCTCCTTGTTTATCTCTGTCACTGTATGTTGTGGCTCCTCGTAGCTGTCAGCATGCGACAGCGGCCACCCCCCGGGCAACGGCTTTGACAGGCCGGCTAAACTAGGTGAGGGTAGCCGACTGGTTATAAACCTTCGGTGAGTTAGGGTCTGCCTACCCATGCATGCGAAGACTGGATTCGATAGACTGCGCGGAAGAAACCATCTATTGGTTCAACGGGCATGACAGCGATTACCAGCAACGCGCTGTGGAGCGTAAGGAGCACGGCGAGGCACGTAGAACGCCCTGGTCATCCACTGCATCCTGTGTTGTCTCCAGTCGTCTCGATAATATCTTGCCACTGGAACAGATAACTCCGGATGAGAGTGAGGATGACGATTAGCGCAACTCTTCCTCACTTTAATCCAATTACAGCGCAAGCCACAGCCTCAGACAGATAATGATCGCCTAATGACCCTTCATGTCCCACTAGGAAGCAACAGAAGTGCCACACTGATCAGTGCATATGCCCCAACAATGACAAACCCCGAGGAAACAAAAGAAAAGTTCTATGACGAACTTAACTCAATCATCTCATCAGTTCCTAAATCTGAGAAACTTATTATTCTCGGCGACTTCAATGCCAGAGTAGGCACTGACCACAACACCTGGGAAGGAATACTTGGAAAACATGGCATAGGCAAATGTAATAGTAATGGGCTCCTATTACTCAGCCTGTGTGGCACACATGATTTGTCCATCACGAACACCATGTTTCACCTACCCACTCGAAATAAAACAACATGGATGCACCCCAGATCCAAACAGTGGCATCTCATTGATTATGTCATCACGAGAAGGAGCGACAGACGTGACGTGAGTGACCAAGGCCATGTGTGGTGCCGAATGCTGGACTGACCACAGGCTGATTGTATCAAAACTCAACCTTAACATACAGCCCAAGCGAAGACACCAGAGTCAGAAACCCATGAAGAGGCTCAACGTCACAAACCTTAAAAGCGAAGCAACCGCAGAGAGCTTCTCAAGGGACTTGGACAGCCGCCTGAGGGACGTTGAGCTCGATCAAACCACTATAGAGGAAAAATGGGCCACTTTAAAGCACATTGTGTACTCTGTAGCCTCTGAGAGCTTGGGATATACAACACGCAAGAACCCTGACTGGTTTGATGAGAATGATGAAAATATTAAAACACTGCTGGCTGAAAAATATCGCTTGCACACAGACTATCAAATCAACCCTTCCTCAACATCCAAAAAGGCAGCCTTTACCAATATATGCAGAGTTGTCCAGAATAAGCTCAGGAAGATGCATGATGCATGGCTCAGCAATAAAGCAGACGAGATACAGAGGTATGCAGACAGAAATGACTCAAAGCGCTTTTATGATGCCCTGAAAGCAATTTATGGCCCTCAATCGAATCAATCATCACCGGTCCTAAATGCTGATGGCATGGCATTGCTCACTGATAAAACGCAGATTTTGGAACGCTGGGCACAACACTTTAATGCCATCTTAAATTATCCATCAACCGTCAACGACCAGGCCATTGCAAGTATACCGCAAGTTACAGTCAATGTCAGACTTGACCTTCCACCCAGCATGGAAGAGGTCAAGAAAGCAGCCAGTCTACTGTCCAGCGGCAAAGCCCCTGGATCAGATGCTATTCCTGCTGAGATTTATAAAGCTGGAGGCAGCATGCTGCTGCAGAGACTAACAGACCTCTTCCACTCAGTATGGGATGAAGAACAGATACCACAGGAATTAAAAGATGCCACCATCGTTCACATATACAAGCGAAAGGGAAATCATCAATCATATGATAACCATAGGGGAATCTCCCTATTATCTATTGCGGGCAAAATCCTGGCTCGAGTCCTGCTCAATCGCTTGACTGTTCATCTCGAATCGCAGGACTTACTTCCAGAGAGTCAGTGTGGTTTCCGAGCAGGCCGAGGGACCGTCGATATGATATTTGCTGCTCGCCAACTTCAGGAGAAATGCCAGGAACAGCACAGTGACCTATACACAACATTTATTGACTTGACCAAGGCCTTTGACACTGTCAATAGGGACGGACTATGGAAAATTATGGCGAAATTCGGCTGTCCCGATAAGTTCATCTCAATTGTCCGCCAGTTTCATGAAGGTATGATGGCTCACGTATTGAATGATGGAGAACCTTCTGAACCCTTTCCCGTCACAAATGGTGTCAAACAGGGTTGTGTGCTCGCCCCGACACTATTCAGTATGATATTTGCTGCCATGCTGTCTAACGTTACGCATGACAGTAGCGACGGCATACACATCAGATACAGGACAGATGGGAATCTGTTCAATTTGAGACGATTACAGCCCTTTACGAAGGTGAATGAAACAATGATCTCTGACCTCGTCTTTGCGGACGACTGTGCCCTCAACACCTGCACAGAACTGGACATGCAGAACAATATGAGGAGGCTTTCTGTAGTGTGTGATGACTTTGGCCTTACCATCAATACGAAGAAATCTGAAGTAATGTTGCAACCTGCTCCTGGGAAACCTTACTGTGAACCAAATATCACAGTAAAGAACCAACGTCTCCAAGTGGTGGACAGCTTCACTTATCTAGGCAGTACCCTTACCAAAGATGCGAATATCGACTCTGAGGTCAACAACAGTATTGCAAAGGCAAGTGCAGCTTTCGGAAGACTAAGAGTAAACGTCTGGGATCGACAAGGAATTAGTGCCGCCACCAAGATAAAAGTATATCATGCAATAGTACTCACTACCCTCCTGTATGCCTGTGAAACCTGGACAGTGTATAGCAGACATGCCAAGAAGCTTAATCATTTCCACATGAGCTGTCTTCGCAGGATCCTCAGGATCAAGTGGCATGATAGAGTATCTAATTCTGAGGTCCTCAACAGAGCACATATCTCAAGCATCTACACATTGCTGCAGAAGGCCCAAACTAGATGGGCCGGACATGTTGTTCGCATGCCCGAAAAACGCATCCCAAAGCAGTTGATGTACAGCGAACTCTCCACGGGTAAGCGAACAACAGGGAGACAAAAGAAATGCTTCAAAGACACACTGAAAGCATCGTTGAGCAGCTTCAAAATTGATGTCTCCTCCTGGGAGACTATCGCACAGGATCGCTGTGCCTGGCGGACAAACATTACTCAAGGTGCTCGCATTGCAGAACAGAATTTAGCTGATAAGGCAGAAGGCAAGCGTGCTGCAAGAAAGGCCAGAATGCACAGCAACACTACTATCGACTCTAACCATGTGTGCCCCGTATGTGGCAGGGCCTGTAGGGCCAAAATAGGATTAATTAGTCACATGTAAACAACACTAGCCATAAACCAATGACAACATTTAGATCATCAATCACAACTGACTGTTAACCCCAAGACCAATCATGGGTTACTGTCAACCATTTGCCCAAAACAACTGAAGATAGATTGGACATGAAGAGTATTTTTGTTCCAGTTTTTAAAATTACTTTGACTATCGATGATCACGTTGCTTCCTCCACTACACGGCCACAGAGGGTCAAAGACTGTAGCAATGTAAATTATTTTTGGAATAATAAAGCAGTTCACTATTGCACTTCTGGAAAAAAATGGTTGTATTTTTGTATTTGTAGCTGTGAAGCGTGTCTGTGGTATATGCGACTAAGTTCTGCCATGTGACTTTGTGTGTGCGGTTCGGGTGAGATGGGAAGTATATACCGTACAGTTTCATGTTTGTTGTTGACGTTAAATCAAAGGGAAAATCTGCTTTGTTTTTCCATCTGCCTATACCCATAATTGTAGACTTTTGGACGTTTAATTTTGACCCACTACCTTTACCAAAAAGCGTGAATGTGTCTAGAATATTTTGTATAGACCTATCATTGGGCGGAAAGAGGGTAGTATCGTCTGCGTAGGCAAGCAACTTTTGTTCCCGTTTACCTTGAATAAAAGTGCCTCTGATGGTACTGTCTTGTCTAATTTTCTCTAGCAGTGGTTCTAGAGCGAGTACATAGAGTAGAGGAGAAAGGGGACATCCCTGCCTAACAGATCTTGTCAGCCCAAAGGCCCCAGTAAATGAATGATTTACCAAAACCTTGCTTTCAGGTTTTGTGTATATAATTTCAATCCACTTTCTAAAGTATTCACCAATGTTGCAGTGTAGTAAAGTTTTATGGAGGTACGAGTGGGATATTCTGTCAAAGGCTTTTTCCTGGTCTAGCGATAGGATTGACGACTGGCAATCCTTCTGATGTGTGTAGGTGATGATGTCTCTTATGAAGTGTGCGTGCTAATGAATGTTTCTGTACTGGACACTACACTGTTGGTCTTCGTGTATGAGTGTAGAATGACTGATTTCTCATTCTTAGTTGGTTCATTTCTGGTGTATGCGCTTATGGGGGAACTTTGTGTTCATAATGTGATAGGAAATCGTATTAGAAATTATGGTTTTGAAAATTTGCATGGGCTGATATTAACGGACCTAGAATTAATATTAAAGGGAGATAAAATTATGACTTGTTGATTTGTGGGCAAAGGGTGATAAATCTGTAATTGCACCCCGTGAGAAAATGTCTTGGTTTTTTAGTTAAATTAATAGTGAGTCATGGGTCAGAGATTCTAGTTTCATAAATTTGCATAAGCTCACTTAGCGGGCTTGGAGAACGATAAAACTATTGACTTATTTGATTTGTAGGAAAGGGAGATAAGTTATAATTACATCCCTTGAGGGATAGTTTGGAGTTTGGTTTTTCGGGTAATGTGAAGGAAGTAAGTTTTGCATGGGATTTTTTGTGAGCTGTCTGTGACAAAGTCTGATCTAGAAACTTGTAAATAACTGTAAAAGTAAATCGGGGTGCTAGGTTTAATCAGTTCAGATCCAGACGCGTTAAGCGTAAGATGAAAAGATGGGTTCTCTCCCAAGTGTTCAAGTTAGAAGTGTAGACAAGAGAGACAGTGTTATCATGTTTGAAGAAATTGTTCATCTTCTCAAGATGACCAGACAACCAGGTATGTCGAACCTCGACAATTAAATAAACAGAATAACGAGAAGACATTAGGCAGTAGCTAGCCAATGAGAAGTGTGAAATAGTCACCCCTGGCAGTTTAGGCAGTCTTTTTATCAAGATACACCAAATAATCACACTAAGACTCGAATGTTAAGAATATGAAAATACAACACAGTCAGCCAATAGCAGAAGTAAGAACAATAAGTATTGAGGAAATTGCTATGACAGAAGTTTTAAAATGACAACAGTGGTTCTCAAGCCGTAACCACCTTGACTACCAGAGACAGTAGTATATCCAGAAAGCAGTGACAACATATAGTGAATATGGACAATGAGTAGAATTAGCATCATGAAATAAGTTTTGCTGTATAAAGTTACCAGCTTCAGCGGAAGGTTGGGGATGAACATTTTCAGTTCAACGGTTGCTGAAGATTCTTGTGTAAATTTTTTTTTTTTCGTACGCCCGCTAATACTCGAGGCGAAATCTCAGGTTATTATTTATGTCTAACCTGACATTGATTTTACGTGAGTATCCCTTTATTTCTTGTACAGAGACAGGTGTCCCTCGCCATTCAGGCAAATACTCTCCAATTTCGGAGGTACCCATTACAGCTGGGTCAGCTCAGGAGCCGCTAATCCCTGGTCGACGACACTCCTTCAAATGTTCTCGCCAGGTCTCAAGTTAATCCAGTCCAAATCCCGGTCGATGAAAAATCCTCAAATGCCGTCACCCGGGTTTGATCCTGGATCACCCGGTCGCCAGAGCGGTGTGGTAACCACTACGCTAGCGCGGCTCCCCTTGTGTAAATAAACTCCATATTACGGTACATTCACTTTAAAAAAAAAATTAATGACGAAAATATTTAGTTTGACCTCTGATGGGTTATAATTAGGATATATATTGTTTTCAATTCCAAATAATATGAAAAACTGCCGATATGAGAAAGTGGCATCACATTTGTCAAATCATTGTAAATAGGGACAATCACAATTGTGCTTATATGTTAAATAAATTTTAAAAAAAAAAATCAAGGAGAAACTCTGAACAAGAATAATATTAAAGTGGAGGGGTGCAACGGCCTGGTGGTTCCAGTTATAAAACTGACTTTAACAGATATTTAATTGACTTTCATCTGTTAAAAGTCATATGCATTGTAAGCAAGCATCAGACCTTCACATTCCCAGCCACTATATATTAACATGTGTTCGTGTTATATATTGTTTGACTATATTATGCAGTTCCCTAGGTCTGTCTATTCTTAACACCTCTTCTATATTTATAGGTAAGTTGGATGCTTGCAAATAATCTAATATTGGTATTCTCATTTGTTCATACCTCTTACATTTTAACAAGAAATGTTCTATATTATTGTCTTGACATCCTGCACAGTAAGGTTCTTCTATTCTGAAATAGCCATTTCCCAGCTGTAGTCTGAGAAGTTTCTTATTACTGGGAATTTTCAATTCCCTAGATATCTGACATTTTCTTGTTGGAGCCTTGAACATCTTATATGTATGTCTTCCTTTCAGATTTTTATCCCGCTCTGCTTTCCATTCGTCTGTTATAAAATTCACTGCTGTCGGCGTGAAGTATGTTACCAGATATGTAAACCATCTGTCTGTCATAAGCTGTTTGTAATCGTCAAAGTGGTCATCAGAAGTAACTTAACATGATCATCCAACTGCCTACTGTTAGGGCAGTGATAGGAACCCACTATATACACCATCATCACAAGCATCAGCACGCATGGCCACAATAATGACAAGGCTTTGCTCAGTGCAGAATCTAAGGAGTCGCTTTCCATTGTAATTTAGTGTATCTTCTCCATACCTTTCGATAACTCCACCATATCTAACATGATCATTTCCAACTCTGGCATTGAAATCTCCTAGAAGGATAATTTCATCCAGGCAGTCACCTTTTGAAGCAGCTCGAAGAATTCTTCTTCGACTTCTGCTCGCTCATCTTCATTTGGCCCATACACAATGACAAGGTTGACTATGGTTTCTCCTTCTTTAAGCTTTAGCCTCATAATGCGCTCAGAGACAGTTCCATCCTTTGATATTATCTCTTTTGTTTTCAGCCATATACAACCCACATCCCCTTTAACTCTTTCAGTTGTGTGGACTCCAATATAGAGCAGCGTGCTGCCTTTGAGATTCATAACTCCTTGTCCCTTTTTCTTTGTTTCCATCAGAGCCAAGAATTCTAATTTTGCTTTCCTCATCTCCTCCACCAACTCCTCTTCTTTCCTCATCTCCTCCACCAACTCCTCTTCTTTCCCGTTAATACTCCTAATGTTCCATGATCCATAAATCATTGTCCATAAATCATGCCTTTAAGGATTTCATCGCCTTTAAGATCAGTCCAGTTTTCTCTCTGTCATTTCTATTAATCAGCTTTTAAGGTAAACAGATGATTGGCCTGTTGTGCCTTTACAAGGTGGAGAGGGCTGCCTCCTTACGACCTCCATGCATGCTACCTTCCTCACTTTTTCAGCTGGGCTTGGGACCAGCCTAGGCGAAGTTAAAATGACAATGAAAACAAATTATTACAGAACCCCCCCACTTCAAGAGAATATAAAGTTTTCTGGCACAAGCTTTGTCTATCTGGGTCCCCTGCATTAGTGGTTATATGTTCTTTAAGGAATGAGAAAGGAATTTATTTATGAATTTGCCACATTGTTGTTATTTATTTTTATTGGCTGCCTAATGTTTTCTTGTTCCTCTATGTTTGTCAGCAGATGAAGACATTTGTGCTGAGACTTTTGGCGTGCTCTTTAAAATCATGGCTCATAAAGCTGATATCCATTATATTCTACATCTTTTGTATCGGGGCTAGCAACCTGACAATGTAAAACAAGTTATTAAACAAACAATTCCTGCAGCAGTAACGAGGTAGTGGTGGTGGTGGTGGTGGTAGTGGTGGTGGTTCTATGATCCCTAAGGAGCAGAATAGGAGAAATAAAGACTAGATTTCCAGATTTACCATTCATTTGTTGTGAGGAAGATCAATGGAGATTTCTCACAGCCAAAATCTAAACATGAACATATATATCATCATCATCTCAACCCGTAACCCGTCATGGGTCGTAGGGGTGCCATGGTGGAAGCATCAGCAGACAGGGTCCTCCACTGCTCTCTATCCTCAGCAATGCGTACAAGTGTGGAAAAACCGTGCCCTGCCCATTCTTTGATGTTATCAGCCCAGGATTTTCTTTGCCTTCCTCTTCTCCGTTTACCTTCGACTGTTCCCTGGAGGATCATTTTCGAAAGGGAGTCATGACGAGTTACATGCCCAAACCAGGCAAGCTTTCAACATTTCACTACTGACAAAAGTGGTTCTTGGTGGCCTGCATATGTGTTTATTTTCTCTCTAACATAGACATTTGTTTTGTGCTCTTTATAGCAAATGCGCAAAATTATTCTATAACATTTATACTCGAAAGCCTGAATCCTTCGCTCCGTATCTACAGTGAGTGTCCAGCTCTCACACCCATACAAGAGAATAGATAATACAAGTGATTCGTACAATTTGATCTTCACAGGAAAACTGATGTTACTTTTCCAGATCACATTCAGCCTTGTCATGGCAGCTGAGGCCATCTCAAGTCTTGTCTTGATTTCTTTACTTGATCTTCCATCACTACATATACAGTAGTGGACCACAGATATATAAAGGTGTTCACTTCTTCTAACGTTTGCCCATTTAACGTAATGTTGGTCGGAACATGTTTCTTATGGCTATTCACCAATATCTTGCTTTTTTCTATATTAATTTCCATCCCATACGCTCTTGTTACTTTCTCCAGTCTAGAGGTAAGGTCTTGAAGTTCTGATTCTGTTCCAGCTATAAGATCGATATCATCAGCAAAACATAGATTGCAAAGAGGTCGGCCTCCAATCGATATGGTTGTTTTATAATCGTAGAGAGCCTCCTGCATAATATGTTCTAGATACATATTAAAGAGCACTGGGGACAGGATACATCACTGACGAATTCCTAGTTGTTTTGAAAAATTCTCCAATGTCATTGCTTGCAAAAAAGCACTGCTTGCGTCCTTGTATAGTGCTTCAATGATATCTATGATAATGGTATCAAAACTGAATTTTCTCATTATTTGCCATAAGCCTTCATGCCAGACTCGATCGAAGGCTTTTGTGAAATCGATGAAGTTATGGTATAAATCGCGTTGATGCTGGAGATGTTTTTCGATCAGTAATCTAATATTGAAGATTTGTTCTGAGGTACTTCTTTTTGGTCTAAAGCCAGCCTGTTCCTCGAACAAGATTTCTTCTGATTTCTGTTTTATTCTGTTCAAAAGTATCCTTAACATCACTTTACTTGGATGACTAATAAGGCTAATGGTTCTGTAGTTCTTGCACATTTTTAGATTTCCTTTCTGTGGAAGCGGTATTACAAGAAAACCAGAAATTGTTCTATAAGACCCTAAAGAACATGAGGAAGGAAAAACAATGCCCTCTCAAATTTATAAAGGACAAGCAAGGCAAATTGCTTACTGCCCCGAAGGAAGTAATGGAAAGATGGAAAGAATATTTCTCAGAACTCCTTGATGGTGAGCAAGGTCAAACATCAGAAACGAAAACCACTAGCACAGAAGAGGAAACCAATGGTGATGAAGATGACATAAAGATGGAAGAACTGAAGGCAGCACTGGAGAAAATCAAGATGGGCAAAGCAGCAGGGCATGATGGTATAACACCAGAAATGGTTAAGTACATGGGAGCATCAGGCGACCTGTTACTCTTAAGGGTCCTACAGGCAGCATGGTGCAACAAGACCATACCAAAGGATTGGGAGATCGCCATCATAACACCAATTTTCAAAAAAGGGTGACAATCGACAGTGTGGAAACCATAGAGGCATATCCCTTCTCAGTGTCCCTGGAAAAATCTACTCTAGAATCCTAGAGCAGAGACTCCGACGCCTAGCTGAGCCACAATTGGATGAGGTCCAGTGCGGATTCCGAGCAAACCGAAGTACTCAAGACCTAATCTTCACACTCAGACAGCTGAGTGAAAAGGCCCTTGAGTATAAGAGTGAGATCCATCTTTGTTTCATAGATCTGGAAAAGGCGTTTGACAGGGTCCCTTGGAGCAAACTTTGGGACTGTTTGGCAAGGAAGAATATTCCAGCACCTCTGATTCATGCTATACAGAGCTTCTACAAGTCTTGCAGAAATTATGTGAGGACAGCAAACCATAAGTCAGAAGAGTTCAGGACCACCACTGGTGTAAGACAAGGTGATATCCTATCACCTTACCTCTTCATACTCCTTATGGACAATGTCATCAAGGCATGTAAGGAGAGAACAAGAAAGTATTCAGTGGGGTACTGGAAGATGAGACAGGTCTATATTTCAGAGCTGGCATTTGCTGATGATGTTGCCCTGATTGCTAAATCAGAGGCACATCTCCAATCCAACCTGCAAGTCTGGAAGGAAGAGCTGGAGAAGAGAGGGATGGTCATAAGCAGCTCTAAAACAAAATCCATGGTGATATCACGAGAAGAAAGAAGACATCAGATTAAGCTGGGAGAACAGGTCCTGGAGCAGGTCGACCACTTTAAATACCTCGGAGCTATTATAGACCGAAAGGGAGGCATCAAAGAAGAGTTGGCCACTCGAAAAGCAGCAGCTGGGAGACTTTTTCAGGCCATTAATCGAGGATTCCTCAGCAAGAGAGAGGTTGGTAAGAAAACGAAGATGGCTGTATACCACTCCACCTATGTCCCAGTCTTGACATATGGATGCGAGTCATGGGCAATGACTACAACCCATAAAAGCCAGATCCAAACCTCAGAAATGAGGTATCTGAGGAAGGTGGTTGAAGTAACAAGAAGAGACATGGTACGCAACCAGACGATACGTCAAGGCCTAAAATGCCACCCCCTACAGACCCAAGTAGAACAGTCCCAACTAAGATGGTTTGGCCATGTCTGCAGAATGGGAGAAGATCGGCTACCACGACAAGCATGGGAAACAAAGAGCCAAGGATCCAGACCCCGAGGACGACCCAGAGTCCGCTGGGAGGACAACATTAGACAATCTTTGAAGGACCGAGGACTAGAATGGAACCAGGCCAGGAGGAAGACAGCCGATAGAATAGTCTGGCGCTCTCTCTTCCAAACCTCTACACCTCACGGTAGAAGGGGAACGACTAAGTAAGTAAGTAAGGAAGCGGTATTACTAATGACTGCGTCCACTCTTTTGGCCATTTTTTTGTACTCCATATCTTCTGGCAAATTGTTGTCATGATTTTTACTATATCTGGTCCTCCATATTTCAAGAGCTCTGCTGGGAAATTATCCACACCCTGTGACTTCCCTCCTTTCATCGAACATATAGCCTCTTCCACTTCTTCCCGTAATATTGCTGCATTTCCGAGTTCCCTGTTTTCACACTTAATGTTGTTTAATATGCTATAGTCAGTGTCGAGTTTACAGTTATATAATTCTTTACAATATTCTGTCCACCTTCTCATTACAGCTGTTTCTTTCATTGAGCAGAGCCCCATTGCTATCTTCTATGACAGTTACCCTGGGCGGTTGGGGTTTTGATAATGTGTCAAAAGCTGCTTTGCTGTTACCTTTTATTAGCCCCGTATTAATGGACTCACATTGATCAGCTACCCATTTTTCTTTGGCCTGTTTCATTTTCTTTCTAATATTTTTATTCACCATACTGTATTGCCATGCTGCTTCAGGAACCTCTTTCTTAACCTTTTTCATTTCCCACCGTGTATCACATAACTTCAGAATGTCATCTGTAACCCATGGTTTGTTTATTTTCTTTCTTTTACCAAGTATTTCTGTTGCTGATTCAATGAGCATGTCTTTCATGTTCTCTGTGATTGAGTTGATATCATCCTCCAGAAACTTGAGAGCTGCAAATTTTCCTCCAACAGTTGCCTCAAAGATTCCCGCGATTTCTGGATCTTTCAGTTTGTCTAAATTGAATCTTAACTGAGAACATCTGTTATGATTATAATTCTTTTTGAGTTTAAGCTTGAGCGTCATCAATACCATGTCGCCATCACTACCAATGTTGGTGCCAGGAAAAGTCCTAGTCATGGCTTTATTAATACTGGACTTGAATCTTTTGGATACAAGAATAAAATCAATTTGGCCATGTATCTCAGTTTTCGGGGCATGCACGTTGTTCTTCTTGATAACTTATGTGGAAATAGTGTATTTGCAAGGGTTAGTTTATAGTTGCTGGCAAATTCTAGTAGCCTTAGTCCTCGATCATTGGTTTCTCCTGTCCCAAATTTCCCCACCGTGCCAGCCCACTGACCGTATGCATCTGGCCCTATTTTAGCATTCCAATCACCTAGCACGATGAGAAGATCTTTCTTTGGAATTTTCTTAATTGTTTCATCCAGATTTTCATAAAATGTATCAATTGCATCATCTTCAGTCAGTAGTGGGGGCATATACCTGTATGATGGAGATGTTCTGTGGATGTGCTGCAATACGTATGGTGATAAGCCTGCTATTTACTGGAGTACAGCTGATGACAGAGTTCATTCTATCTTTATGTACAATAAAACCTACTCCATGCTGATGTTTGGAATCATCTCCACTAAACCAAATTTTGTGACCATCATCCGTTATTGATTCACCTAATCCTGTCCACCTGACTTCTGCTAGGCCCAGGATGTCCCACGAGTATCTAACAAGTTCATGTGTTAGTTCTCTGACTTTTCCACATGCAAATTGCGTGCGTACATTCCAAGTTCCAACAACAAAACTTTCTGTAGGAAGTTTCAAAACAGGTGTTTGTACCCCATTCCCTGACTTAACACTCTCAAGGGGCAATGAAAGCGCGGTCGTTGTTAATCCGGGCCTCTGCCGATCCGGCATAATATTACTGAGTTGACTTTCCATCATAGCATTTCAGTGGGCAAGAGGTTAGCTTGGCATATATATAGCTATTTAAAAAATAAAAAAAACAATATTCATGACTGTAATACTTGGTTATTTTAACACACACTTTATTTTCCCCATCAGCATGAATTATGTTTGTTTAAATCTCGTAATCTTAAAAATTACCTGTTGAGGCCAGTTTAAGAGTTCTTTTCAGGGATCTGAATGGTGACAGTTTTAATCTCTGTGTACTCGTGCAGTGCGTATTCACCTCTGAATTAAGAAGACAAATAGAGATGAAATCATTGAAAACAAATTCAGAGGAAATCATATTAAAGTGTAATTATAGATTAACACTTGAATTACCACCAAACGTTAATATCAGCACAGATAATTCTTCTGTTGGGATGACAGAACAATGTACATGTTATTTTGTGTAGGGTGACCTAACACACTGTAGCTTCTAGGATTTTCTGGAACAATCAACATGTTATTATTTTCCATTTGTAAAACTGAAGCACATATTTTATTATTTTTTAACCTATTCGATGCATCAGTTTTCATCATTTACACTATGACTGTCTGAATGGCACAGGCCTTCACCAAATTTGTGTCAAGCCTTCTTGTCTTGTACCATTAGGTCAAGGTCGTTCTATGTCTTCGCTACCTCTTTCATGTTTACCACTAGTTCTCTTCTTCGTGTGTTTTTTTGTTTTTGTTTTTTTGTTGGTCTCCATCTTTCTCAAACATCAGTTTGACTAGAGTACTCGTACTTATTCTATCTTGATCTTTCTAATTCTGCCTCTAAGCATCATGGGAGGTCCAGACGGCATTTGTCAGCATTTCATCTAGCCTCCATGACAGTGTTCCCTCTCCTCCTCAAAGCTTCAGCCATACCTTGATCCATCTTTTTCTCGGTCTTCCTCATATCCTCCATGCCAATAATGTAAAGTGTGCAATAATAGTTGCTCAGTTCTCATTCTGACTAGACGACAAACCCAGTTCACTCACTCCTTCTCTATATACTCCAAGCACGACTTTGCTCCAGATTTTTGTCTGTCATCCAGATCCATTTATTTATACCATTACTAAAGTAAAATGGCCAGTAGGGGGCGCTGATGAGACAAATATCAAATATGGTTACTACTTCTTCAAGCATGTCGTACAAGGTCACTAACATGAGGTTGTCAAGGCTGGTAACCATGTCATACAAGGTCACTAACATGAGGTTGTCAAGACTGGTAACCACGTCGTACAAGGTCACTAACATGAGGTTGTCAAGGCTGGTAACCATGTCGTACAAGGTCACTAACATGAGGTTGTCAAGACTGGTAACCACGTCGTACAAGGTCACTAACATGAGGTTGTCAAGGCTGGTAACCACATCGTACAAGGTCACTAACATGAGGTTGTCAAGGCTGGTAACCATGTCGTACAAGGTCACTAACATGAGGTTGTCAAGGCTGGTAATGTCATACAAGGTCACTAACATGAGGTTGTCAAGACTGGTAACCATGTCGTACAAGGTCACTAACATGAGGTTGTCAAGACTGGTAACCATGTCGTACAAGGTCACTAACATGAGGTTGTCAAGGCTCACTAACATGAGGTTGTCAAGACTGGTAACCATGTCGTACAAGGTCACTAACATGAGGTTGTCAAGACTGGTAACCATGTCGTACAAGGTCACTAACATGAGGTTGTCAAGACTGGTAACCATGTCGTACAAGGTCACTAACATGAGGTTGTCAAGGCTGGTAACCACGTCTACAAGGTCACTAACAAGGTCACTGGTAACATGAGGTCACTTGAGGTTGTCAAGGCTGGTAACCATGTCGTACAAGGTCACTAACATGAGGTTGTCAAGGCTGGTAACCATGTCGTACAAGGTCACTAACATGAGGTTGTCAAGGCTGGTAACCATGTCGTACAAGGTCACTAACATGAGGTTGTCAAGGCTGGTAACCATGTCGTACAAGGTCACTAACATGAGGTTGTCAAGGCTGGTAACCACGTCGTACAAGGTCACTAACATGAGGTTGTCAAGGCTGGTAACCACGTCGTAAGGCCAATTGGCCAATTGTAGTAAACGTGGATCAATGTCATAACAACAAACATGTCAAAATGAGGTTTGATGAATAATGTAAAAATCCCACCAATATAATGCTGAATGTTGGGTACAGTGCGCTATATTGGCCAATGTGGTAAACGTGGATCATGTCATACAACAAACAGGAAAGTGATGATGATGATGATGATGAAAGATGTAAAATCCCAATATAATGCTGATAGAGTGTGCTATATTGGCCAATGTGGTAAACATGGATCATGTCATACAACAAACAGGAAAATGATGATGAATAATGTAAAATCCCAATATAATGCTGATAGAGTGCGCTATATTGGCCAATGTGGTAAACGTGGATCATGTCATACAACAAACAGGAAAATGATGATGAATAATGTAAAATCCCAATATAATGCTGATAGAGGGCGCCACATTTGCCAATGTGGTAAACTTGGATCATGTCATTCAAGCTAACTATTAGGTGTACACTGACAAACTCATTTGCATATTTCTTTTAATCAGATATGGAAAATGGAAATCATATACTTATTTTATTTGAAAACATAATAACAGGAGAAAGTGTAGTCAAATGTAATATTATTCATCTTTCATTTCTGTTTCTTTTATAGGGCCACCACCGCAGTTAGTTCCCTTGTAGGAAACCTGCACCAAGCCGTCATGAACTCTTGCAGCAGTTGTTTCTGTAGCAATTAGTTTTTAAATGGTGAGGTTGTCAGCCTAGGCCGGTCCCAAGCCCGGATGAAAAAGATGGCTGTATACCGCTCCACCTATGTCCCAGTCTTGACGTATGGATGTGAGTCATGGGCAATGACTACAACCCACAAAATCCAGATCCAAACCTCAGAAATGAGGTATCTGAGGAAGTTGGTTGAAGTAACAAGAAGAGACATGGTCCGCAACCAGACGATACATCAAGGCCTAAAATCCCACCCCCTGCAGACCCAAGTAGAAGAGTCCCAACTAAGATGGTTTGGCCATGTCTGCAGAATGGGAGAAGATCGGCTACCATGACAAGCATGGGAAACTAAGAGCCAGGGACCCAGACCTCCAGGATGACCCAGAGTCCGCTGGGAGGACAACATTAGACAATCTTTGAAGGACCGAGGACTATAATGGAACCAGGCCAGGAGGAAGACAACCGATAGGATAGTCTGGCACTCTCTCTTCCAAACCTCTACACCTCACGGCAGAAGGGGAACGACTAAGTATTAGAGGTTGTCAGCCTCATATTTGTTGCCTTGTTGTCTTATTCTTCCTTTATGTCATCAGAGATCCCCCCCGGGGCACCTGACTGGGTCAAAGTTAATGTCCATTCTGGCCATTCACAATAAGGGAGGTGTGCTCAATTGAAGTCACATCAATGTACAGAGACCCCTCGGAAATTTGACTGGGCCAAAGTTTAATGTCATATTGGTCATTATCAGTAAGGGAGGTGTGCTCAGTTAGTCACATCAACGTATAGTACTACACATTTACTTTAAGTATATTATTAGGGTTAACCCAAACAAGCCAACAGTGGTTATTTTATTGCTGACAAAACTAAAGTTAGTTGCTTATCCTTTACAGGACGTGGCAATCAACCCCAGCTTTTATTGGCTGTTTGTGATTTTTCTAGACAATTTTTTTCATTCAGTAGTTTGTCATTGCTTTCTGAACGGTACGGCGCTTATACCATTGTTAAAAATCCACAGAAAGCAATCTGCTACCAAACTAAACAGGAGCATAAACAGACAGATTTTAATAGAATTAGAACCAGAAACGTTAAACGATTAAAAAAAATAATAATAATAATTTGGCTAAAATGGTGACACTGAATGTAATATAATTTATGATATGTATAGTTGACATTCAAAAATCCGGCAACCTCCGGACCTGAGGATTGCCGGATTGTTGAAAATGCCGGATTTTTTATGGTTATATATGCTGTATATATTTAACAGAAAATGACTACCTGTACAGTCCTTTAAAGAAAGAAAATTAAAAACTAAATGAAAAGCAAATGAAATTTTAATGTTCATCAACTAAATAAAATGAGAAGGAACGAGCAGGAATGCCTGTTAACACGTGCAAGCAAGACCCAACAGCTGCATCAAAATAAACGGCTCCAGAAAACAGTGGCGCGCCATCGCGGTAAATTAAAAAATGCGCTCCGAAATCCATGCCGGAAATCTGAAGGAACCGGATTATCGATGGCCGGATTTTTGAATGTCAACTGTACTTGCTCATTTACTTATAATCACTCACATGCATCTTCAGTCATCTATACCATTTACTTATACCAGTCACTAACATCTTCAGTCATCTATACCATTTACTTATAACCAGTCACTAACAGCTTTTCTGGCCCTGAGGAACATCTTTTAAAAAGATATCTGCTTTCTTTGTTGCTCATAAGTTAGGCATCTTTGAAGTAGATGTTCAGCAGTTATTTTAATGGTGCCACATTTACAGTCATCAGTAGTTCCTCTCTTTAGCTTGTTGAACAGATGATATCCCAATTTGTTGTGGCCAATGCAGAGTCTGAAGATTACCACTTGTTCTCTTCTGCTGAACTGGTAATATGCATCATTTTGTGTGTGACCTGGATGCTCTGCATCCCATTTGTTTCTGTATCTGGTACTGATAAAACTCTATGCCTCTTCAAAAGTTATACTTGTATCATGTTGAGGTAGCTTTTCACCTTCGTTTGCCAATCTATCATCGTTTTCATTGCCGGGGATGCTACAATGAGATGGGATCCTTTGTATCACAACTCTTTTGAATCGTTGACATAGTTTGTGGAGCACTACTCTTAGGTTAGCAAGGTCCGCATTATTCTGGCTCCTCAGTGTTGCAAATACACAGTGGCTTCAACTTAGGGGGCAGAAATGAGGAGAAGAAAATGATTTAGTAAAGACTTTCATAAACTGATGCCTAAGTTGGATCCTCAAAACTGAGTGACATGAGAGAATCAAAAATGAAGACAGGACCAAAAAAGAGGTCAGTGAACAAAAGATTTAAAAAAACAGACGTAGAGATAAACTGAGTAAATAAATATCTACCATAATTAGTGAAACAATAATAAATAAGGCACAGGGAAAAAAAGACAAGAAGACCAGGGAATATATAAAACAGAGGCTCTATGACAGAACTCAAGGACAAAGAGGAGAAACTATTACAGAAGTAAAGGATGGAAGAGATGAACTATGATACAATTGAAGGTTTGAGGATAAGGACATAACTGGAGCGAGATTGGAGAAAACTGACACAGCAATGAGAAGAATGGTGCTAACATTAACCTATTCACCAGAGGGAACCACAAGTACTGATGGAATGACTGATTACCTAACAGAATGACTGATTAGCTGACTGGATGATAACTGCTGGCTATAATTCAATTATGAGGACCTACAGAGATTCTGTTTGATATTTCTACAGGTCTACCTTTTATTCCATATTCTGAAAATTGAAAGTTTTCTTTGGGCTACTTTTCAAACACAATTTGGGCAATTTCTGACTATTTTGGGCTTTTTTTTTTTTGCATATTGGGTGACTTGGGCTATTTTGTGCAAATCTGGACTATTTTTGGAAATCTAGGCTACTTTTTTAACGATTTGGGCGACATCTGAAAAATCCGGTTTCTGAAACAAAGCTATCCGCGAGGATTTCAGATAAAGTGTTACAAACTCGTATCATGTTCATATTTTCTATTTTTACCTTCAGAATTATTAACATCAAAAATGAGGAGAAACATCTGAAAAAGAAGAGACAATCAAAAAGTAATGTTTGGTCAAATGAATGGTAACATCCCTTTTGGCAATAGCACAAAGGGTGACTCAAAGGGTGATAACTGAAGTAATATTACAAAAATATATAAATAAAGCAGAACTCACAATTCTCTGCCCTGGCCTGACTGTTTGAATCCTCCAAAAGGTGTCTGACTGGTGACAATGTCGTAACAGTTCACCCTACAACAGTGAAAACAGAAACAATACCAGTTAGACATTCAGACAGATAAACAGTACAAATATCTTCATATAATTTTTATCTCCATGTAAGCTGCATTATATTCCTTTTTTTCTGCAAAGTACGACACATTTTGTAGTTAAAAGACCCAAAAAAAATTTTGTTTGCCCCCCACTCAGAATTATTACTCATCTCAAGTGCTCCACCGTGAAGCTAGAGAAATGGTTTGTAATCTTGACTGACACCCTGATTGCTGTGTTGCTCCTCACAGGCTGAAGCTAGAGAAATGGTTTGTAATCTTGACTGATACCTTGACTGCTGTGCTACTTCTCGAAGGTTGAAGCAAGCTGAACAGGTCAAAAGGAAAACATCAGGTAAGATAAGCATGTCTAGCCATCCAGGTTTTGAAGGTTGAACTAGTGTGGGCAACGATGATAGGAAACTATATACAGAGCGATACAACAGGAAGCAATCTGATCATCAGAAGTAGTCCCCCCGTCCAACAAGTGTTTCGGCCCGATTACTCCTTTACACTCTAATTGGGCGGGTCCACTTGGGTCATGACTCCCAAGTGTCTTAGCCTCCTGTTGTCTTGTATCGAAAATGAACCCATTTCACTTTGGTAGCAACTTTAAAATCCACAACTCCGCCAGCCTTGGAGGCAATTGTGAAAGTAACAAAGAGAAGACAAATTATTCCGTTCGTTCTGCCGCACACCACGACTAGGGACAGACACTGACACACCTGCGCGATGCCGACAAGGCTAGCCACTGCGCGCTAGCAACTGTAATTCTGTGCCCAACACCTCTTATAATATACGCCGCGTGTTGCCCATCAGTCACAGCCCTTTCACCAGTACACCGAAAAACTCAACGTATTGTGGACCTGAAAAAATTCCTGATGTTTTCTGTACCGCAGAGTTTACTGTCCCGAGTTCCATGGCCCATTGCGGTTGTTCCACAGCCAGCATGATGCCTTTTCCGCAGTTTCACTAAGCCTCTTCAGTGCCTTTGTTCTCGACTGTCCCCTCAGTCCCAACAGTTTAAATAAATCATACACTGATGCAGCCACAAGCCCTCTTGCACCCATCTCAACAGCCATGACCCTTGCAGTGAACCCATCGTGTCTCAGATTTGCGGCCAGATCACTATACTTGGCCGCTTTGAACAAATGTTGCTCTTCCAATCTGGATTCAAATGGCACGGTCAGTTCAATCAATATAACCTGGTGCGATGATGAAGAATGCAGCACTATATCCGGCCATCTTCGAGATTTCCTGATACTCTCTGGATATGCCCCTTGTCTAGATAGGTCTACCGCCATCTCCCAGTCATTTGCACAGTCAAGGACAGATGGTACACTGCTACCTGATTTACTCGGTTTTTGGTGTGCTGATTTTCCTGCTCTCAGAAAGTATGTGTATGCGGTGTTTGCGGTGAAAGTATGTGTTTCGCCTTCATCCTTGCCAGATCTATTGTCACAGCCAGCTCATTTAGCACTTTGTTGTGACGTCATGTGTATCGCCCTTGCCCTAATGACACCTTGCAAGCTGAGAGCATGTTTAAAGTGTCTGCCTCCCATGGCACGGGGGCACTGCTCATCATCCGACTTTCCCCATCTCACAAGGTTTGTGGCCGATGGCAGGAGGTCATACATTGATCTAACCACGAAGCTGAGCCTAAGAGGTGCCATATGCCATATATCATTCCATGTCAAGGACCTTTGCAGGGCTCCTTCCCATATAGTCCATTGGCCTTGTTGGGCATGCTGCAATGCTTTTTGCAACCTCTTATCATTCTCAGCTCCTTGTATCTCCTGAACTACCATGTCTCTACGCTCCCAGCTTGATGCCTTGGACCACCAGCGGATGTCTCCATGACCAAATCCCCGTCTATTCGTTTGTGTGTATCCGATTACCTCCCTCAGTTTGAGCGACTCTTGGGCAGCATCAACAGCTTCTTCCACTCTCCACTTCCTTCCCATTTTCAGTGTGGGCTGAATGGACTTAACCACGTCATCTGCTGACTCGCATAGCATTATTGCAAGCCTTGCCTTTCCAACTTTGTACTCTTCAACAACTGACTTGAAAGGAAGCAGAAGTTTTGACTTTTTGTAGTACAGTGCTACATCTGACAGACCTGGTGGTACCCCTAGCCTTTTCCTCATGAACTTGTTGACCTTCTGCTCTATAGCTTCCACTGTACTTGTGCTTATTTCAAATATAAGCAGCGGCCACAGCATCTTAGGTATCAACATGAACTGGAGGCACCACAGTTTGAATTTTCCTAGGAGTCTGCTTTGGTCTATGATCTGTAGCCCTCTGCCTGCCATTTCTATTGTCTACTGCACTGCCTTCGAGTCTTTTAATGAGGCATCATACACCCTGCCAAGACTTTTAACAGGTTCCTCAATGACAGTATGGATTCTTTGGTTGGAAACCATGAATATGACCTCTGCTATCTTCCCTTTCCTGACTGATAGGCTTCTCGACTTCTTGGGTTTGAAGCTCATTCTGCACCAGCTGACTAGTTCATCCAGGCGTGCTAACATCCTCCGGGCCTGATGTTCATCTGATGTCAGAATTGTTGTGTCATCCATGAATGCTTTGAGCGGTGGCATGTGACACATTCCACCAAGCTTTGGACCTATAGTCATTCCTTCAGCCCCATTGAGGATTACCTGCATAGCCATCACGAATAGTATCGGAGAGATGGTACATCCCATTGCAATTCCAACTTCAAGGCCAATCCACTTCGTTGCGTACTCTCTGGTTGAAAATCTGACAGATAACCCTGCGAAATACAGCTTCAGCATTGCTGCTATCTCTTGTGGAACATGATACATTTCTAGGGCCTGCCACAACATCTGGTGTGTAACGGATTCATAAGCATTTGCTAGATCCAACCAGATTACATGGAGGTTTGTTCTGTCAGACTTTGCCTTTTGAATTGCTTCCCAGATCATTGTGGCATGCTCTAGACATCCTGGTGTACCTGGGATACCTCCTTTCTGAATGGTAGTGTCAATGTACCCATTTGCCAGGAGTTATGTAGTGAGCCTTTTCACCATCACTGAGAAGAATATCTTCCCTTCCACATTACGTAGTGAGATTGGCCTGAACTGACTGATGTCTGTGGAATTTTGTTCCTTCGGAATGTAGACTCCGTTCGCCTTTCTCCATTCCTTGCTTACAAGCTGGTTTTTCCACGCATTCTTCAGTAAACGGAGCAGTTGTTTGAGCACCTCAGGGCATCTCTTATACACAACATATGGAACACCATTAGGACCTGGAGCTGACTTGCACCGAGCTTTCTGGACAATGCTTTCTACCTCTTGCACCGTTGGGAGCTTGGTGTGTCATTCTAAGGTGTTCTTCCAGGTCTTCTTTCCTGATGTTTAGCGTACCCGACCGTGGCTGCTCAAACAGTTCTTTGGCAAACTTGAAGGGCTCCCTGAAGAATCTTTCCCTATCCCTTTGAGTCTTCCTTCTCTTCTTGCACAACCTTTCTGCTCTACAAAGGGCATTATGTTTTGCCTTTCAGGTGCTCCCAAACCTGTTGTAACCCTTCCTTCTCTGTGGCAACTGCGTTCTTGAACAGTTTTCGGACCTGCTTCTTCTGTTTCCTGATTTCTTCTATTTTAATTTGTCTTCTACTTTTTTGCGGTGGGTTACTTTCCCTTGCCTCCCTGACTCCAAACACTTTGCGACAGTGAAGATATATTATGTCCCCAAAGATTTCCAGCTTCTTCTCCAATGTTATCTGCTTCAGGATGTTATCCAACTCTTTTGCCAAGGCTTCATCCAGCTGTTCCCAAAGCCCTTTTGCACTGGCTCCCACACCCCTTTTTCGTTCTGTGGATTTTCATTTCTCTCTGAGTAGAGAATTTCCTACCACAGGCATATGGAAATTCCAGCCGTTGTTCAGAGCTCGAAGTCCGTGTAACGGGTCTGGTCGATTCCAATGAGGCGCCTGTGGATTCATCATTCTCTCCCCCTTTTGGTGAATCCTGGGGGCATCTATCCTTTTTGGGTACTGTAGCAATTGAATACAGCTTACGGGGTGCTAACCCGGTCAGCCAGTTTCTAGTCTTTCCCAGTGTCCTCTGTCTTTCCAGAAGTCCATCGGTCTTTTCCCGATTGTCACTGGTTTGACCATGCAACTATGATAGGAAACTCTATACAGAGTGATACAACAGGAGGCAATCTGATCATCAGAAGAACTCTAGTCTAAGGAAAAAAAGAACTGCAAATGGAAGAATAAAAGGCCAAAGTCTGGAAGAATCCTTACAAGAGAGAGGTGTTAAGACATCATGTAACTTGACAAAATCCAGATACTGGAAGAATCCTTACAAGAGAGAGGTGTTAAGACATCATGTGACTTGACAAAATCTAGATACTGGAAGAATCCTTACAAGAGAGAGGTGTTAAGACATCATGTGACTTGACAAAATCCAGATACTGGAAGAATCCTTACAAGAGAGAGGTGTAAAGACATCATGTGACTTGACAAAATCCAGATACTGGAAGCCAAAGTGCCAACAAATTTTCTGTCAGTGACGGCAAAATTTAGAACAGCTAAGAGAACGTTTTTTTTTTTTTTTAAATTTGATGAGAAATATCCTGTTCAACCTCTTCTTCTTCTTCCGTCCTTAGCCAAAGACCGACCAAGCAGTCAGAGGCCATCACGCCTTGTGGCGTCTTAAGGGCAACAGCAGATTGATTTTCTCTGTTGTAGTTTCCCATCACGCCTAGCGGCGTCTTTAGGGCAACAACAAATAGATCCATCTGCCGTTGTTTCCGTAATCGGTGTGACAAGCCAACGGGTGATCAGCCCATTGGGCTGTTCAACCTCTGATGGGTTATAATTAGGATATATATTGTTTTCAGTTCCAAAAAATACAAATAAATGCCGATACATGAAAGTGGAATCACATCTTCATTCCAATAATTGTAAACGGAGCAAATCAAAATTATCAATTTAGCATGCATGTCAAACAAACAAACAAAAACAAAAAAGAGATATTAAAAAAAAAAAAAAATCTAACAAAAATAACCAAGGGGAGGGGCTGTAAAGGTCTGGGGTGTTTAGTTAGATATTTAATTGACTTTCATTTGTTATAAGTCATATTTTTTATAAGAACATCACCAGACCTTCACCATCCCAATTACTATATATTAACTTTTGTTCTTGTTAAATATTGTTTGACTATATTATGCAGTTCCCTAGGTCTGTCTATTCTTAACACTTCTGTTATGAATGTCAGAAAGCTGTACAAAACTGGACATATAGACGAGGGAATAAGACATTTAGTTTTCATTCCCTCATTGCCCTACTTGCTCCCTATGAGTGACAGACCATAGAGCCACCACTACAGCTGGTATCTTGCAGAAAGCCTACATCCAAGCCCCTGTCATTTTGTAGACCACAGAGCCACCACTACAGCTGGTATCTTGCAGAAAGCCTACATCCAAGTCCCTGTTATTTTGTACACCATAGAGCCACCACTACAGCTGGTATCTTGCAGAAAGCCTACATCCAAGCCCCTGTCATCTTGTAGACCATAGAGCCACCACTACAGCAGGTATCTTGCAGAAAGCCTACATGCAAGCCCCTGCCATCTTGTAGACCATAGAGCCACCACTACAGCTGGTATCTTGTAGAAAGCCTACATCCAAGCCCCTGTCATCTTGTACACCACAGAGCCACCACTACAGCTGGTATCTTGCAGAAAGCCTACATCCAAGCCCCTGTCATCTTGTAGACCATAGAGCCACCACTACAGCTGATATCTTGTAGAAAGCCTACATCCAAGCCCCTGTCATCTTGTACACCATAGAGCCACTACTACAGCTGGTATCTTGCAGAAACCGGTCATCTTGTAGACCATAGAGCCACCACTACAGCTGGTATCTTGCAGAAAGCCTACATCCAAGCCCCTGTCATTTTGTAGACCATAGAGCCACAACTACAGCTGGTATCTTACAGAAAGCCAACATCCAAGCCCCTGTCATCTTGTAGACCATAGAGCCACCACTACAGCTGGTATCTTGCAGAAAGCCTACATCCAAGCCCCTGTCATCTTGTAGACCATAGAGCCACCACTACAGCTGGTATCTTGCAGAAAGCCTACATCCAAGCCCCTGTCATCTTGTAGACCATAGAGCCACCACTACAGCTGGTATCTTGCAGAAAGCCTACATCCAAGCCCCTGTCATCTTGTAGACCATAGAGCCACTACTACAGCTGGTATCTTGCAGAAAGCCTACATCCAAGCCCCTGTCATCTTGTAGACCATAGAGCCACCACTACAGCTGGTATCTTGCAGAAAGCCTACATCCAAGCCCCTGTCATCTTGTAGACCATAGAGCCACCACTACAGCAGGTATCTTGCAGAAAGCCTACATCCAAGCCCCTGTCATCTTGTAGACCATAGAGCCACCACTACAGCTGGTATCTTGCAGAAAGCCTACATCCAAGCTCCTGTCATCTTGTAGACCATAGAGCCACCACTACAGCTGGTATCTTGCAGAAAGTCTACATCCAAGCCCCTGTCATCTTGTAGACCATAGAGCCACCACTACAGCTGGTATCTTGCAGAAAGCCTACATCCAAGCCCCTGTCATCTTGTAGACCATAGAGCCACCACTACAGCTGGTATCTTGCAGAAAGCCTACATCCAAGCCCCTGTCATCTTGTAGACCATAGAGCCACCACTACAGCAGGTATCTTGCAGAAAGCCTACATCCAAGCCCCTGTCATCTTGTAGACCATAGAGCCACCACTACAGCTAGTATCTTGCAGAAAGCCTACATCCAAGCCCCTGTCATCTTGTAGACCATAGAGCCACCACTACAGCAGGTATCTTGCAGAAAGCCTACATCCAAACCCCTGTCATCTTGTAGACCATAGAGCCACCACTACAGCTGGTATCTTGCAGAAAGCCTACATCCAAGCCCCTGTCATCTTGTAGACCATAGAGCCACCACTACAGCTGGTATCTTGCAGAAAGCCTACATCCAAGCCCCTGTCATCTTGTAGACCATAGAGCCACCACTACAGCTGGTATCTTGCAGAAAGCCTACATCCAAGCCCCTGTCATCTTGTAGACCATAGAGCCACCACTACAGCTGGTATCTTGCAGAAAGCCTACATCCAAGCCCCTGTCATCTTGTAGACCATAGAGCCACCACTACAGCTGGTATCTTGCAGAAAGCCTACATCCAAGCCCCTGTCATCTTGTAGACCATAGAGCCACCACTACAGCTGGTATCTTGCAGAAAGCCTACATCCAAGCCCCTGTCATCTTGCAGTTGTAGATTTTGTTGCAATTTGTTTGACATGAGGAGGTTGCCAGATTTAAGCACAACCTCTTATTCATTGCCTTATACAGCATGCCAGATGGAGCAACAGTTATATTCTTTATTTGGCTCCTCAGAGACCATGGAAACTACATCAGTCATGGAAGTAAGGTACTACAATATAATCTTGAGACTAGTATAGACAAGAGTGGATTATAACCAAACATGCCCTTAAGCTGGAAATCACAGGGAAAGAGAAAAATGTGGAAATCTAAGAAAACCTGGAGAAAACTGGTGGAAGAAAAAAAACCATGGCAACAGGGATTTCACGGGCGGAGCTGAAGCAGATGGTCCAAAATAGAAATCATGGCACACAAAAATCTGATTTATTCATGACAATGAGTGTCCAAGATACGTCAAGCCTGCATAGATCCATGTGACAGAGTGTTCCCTGTTTTGTTTAGCATGGGGATACATCTCAGCTTACAACAAGCAAGGAAATCTTCTTTAACACTTTCAGAGACGCCAACCTGAATATACCTGAAGTAAGTAATGGTCAGCTTCAAATGTCAACCTGAATATACCTGAAGTAAGTAGTGGTCAGCCTCAAATGTCAACCTGAATATACCTGAAGTAAGTAGTGATCAGCCTCAAATGTCAGCCTGAATATACCTGAATAAAGTAATGGTCAGCCACAAATGTCATCTAGCATTATTAGGAATGACTAAACATTATAAATTAATATTTGCCATTCAAGAGACAAATCTCAATCCTCAACAACATTTTTCTATCCCTGAATATAAAATCTTCCGAAACGACAGGAAGGATAGGGCCTAACCAAAATGGAGGAGGAGTGGAATTTATGGTTCATAAAGCATACATAATAACTGACTGGGAATCTTTTGGAACAGAAAATTTATAAGGGTCTAGAAAAATATAATATAAAGCATTTCCTATTAAAATGTAGGAAGTATGAGCAACAGAAAAACCCAATATTAGATTATTTACAGGCATGTAACTGATCCATAACTATGGAACAGGTATTGAGAATAAATAGACCTAGAGAACTGCACAATATAGTAAAACAGTATATAACAAGAACTAAAATTAATATATAAGTCACAATGATAGTGTGAGGACAAGGGATAGTCTGATGGGGTGCTCGTGTGGATGATGGCAGATAATTGGTGGATTTGGTGTAATCTCAGACACCTCCGGGCTTTCTCACCCCTCTTCACCTTGTTAACAACAGGGAAGTTGTGAGAGACTTCATTTCAGTTTGTTTTGTTTTGTTGTATTTGTTTGTTTGTTTTGTTTTTTCAATTTGTTTGTTTGTTTGTTTCTTGGAAAGGGGAGGTCACACACAAAAATATTCACACAAATTTGGTTTTGATTGACTCTATTTGGGCTGAGTGGAGGGGGGAAGAAGGTAGTATATTTGGGTATTGGAAATCTGGCTTTATTTTCTTGAATTACGAGTAGTACACCATATGTTCTAATTATAACACATCAAGGGTTGAATGAGATACTTTATAAAAAAACAAAAAAAAAAACTTGAATATACTGGAAGAAAACAGTGGTCAGTCTCAGATGTCAACTATACTAGCAGCCATTAAAAATGCATTGCATTAGTTTATGAACCACAACTCCATTTAAAATACATGAAAGTTGCTGTTGCTGAGTTGCTGTTTGGAAGCGATTACGCAGATGTAACAATAGAATTTGGCGATCTTGAGCTAGTGTTGTTACACGAGGTTGACCAAGCCTGGGACGGTCATTGGTGGTACCTGTCGCCCGAAATCGCTGGTTCAGCCTCACTATAGTGGACTGGTCATAATTAAAATGACTGGCAACTTCTCTGGTCGCCATTCCACTGCTGAGCACACCAACAGCTTGCCATCGCTCTTGTGACGACAGTCGAGGCATGACAAAAACATTAACAGACTTTCTTTCGATGAAAACAGATAATGGCTTTTTACTCGCTGAAACTTGACTAATGCGTGCCAAATTTCAATGTGATTCGACTTTTAATAAAGCCAGAATTTATCAAAAACCTTGTTTTGTGAAGCATGCAAAATTTGAAGTAAACATCACATCGACAGTAAAAT
Source organism: Oreohelix idahoensis (assembly GCA_024509875.1). Classification (NCBI taxonomy): domain Eukaryota; kingdom Metazoa; phylum Mollusca; class Gastropoda; order Stylommatophora; family Oreohelicidae; genus Oreohelix; species Oreohelix idahoensis. The sequence continues at coordinate 129,582 of JAMPIV010020578.1, forward strand.
GGGAATACATGAACTTCATCACTTGCACACTTTCGGGGTTTGAAAATCGCTCACTTGCATAAACATTTCAACAGTGAAAACATGTCACGATTTCGATGCATTTTTAATGGCGGCTAGTATAGAATATACTGGAAGAAAGTAGTGGTCAACTTGTCCTGGACTGATACAGATGATGGCCACACTATCTCTACTTCTCACATCAGTGCCATGTATACACTCATCTGTAGCTTCTATCTTTAGTTATCTGAACGAATGGTAGCTAAGTTTTTGTGGCCTGTGCTATATTTGAAGTTTATTACTTGATCTCATCTGATCAGCTGCTGATAGACATAGTTTTTTCTGGAGACCTGAATGGTTTATTTTCCCACTTGTTTTTATATCTACTCATAGTAAGTCTCTCAGCCCCTTTATTTGTTATGCTTGTATCAGTTTAAGGTAGTATCTGCCAGCATCTTCATTCCCACAAAAACTGCACTGAGATGTTATCCACTGTATCTTGTGAATTGCCAATGGCAGTATGGTCCCATTGTCTGATGAGACAAACTGGGAATATTACTACTCAGGCATGTCATACAAGGCAACTAATATGATACTAAGCATGGGGATGGCAACCTCCTCATGTAACACAACTTGTCACATAAACCACTACAGCCACAGCATGTGACTACTTGGTGCCAGCTTCCTGCAGGAACCAGGTACAGAGGTGGCTCCATGCTTCATAAGGAGCATAAAGGAAAATGATAAAGTCTGTAGAGTGTTGTTATTATGTGATGTTAAGTGAGGATTTCAGATTGTAGCTACTAGGGTAGTGAGAGCTATATTTAACGTTGCGCATTTTGGTTTTATATGTTATTGGGTTTTCGCGGTTCAGGGTTTTGAACGCAAAGAAAATAGGTCACCTAGATTTTAGGATGACGTTTTCACATTGTTAAGCTACGACGTGACGACCTTGTAATTGTACCCTTTTCTGTATTGATAGCGATCCTTGACGGACGCGGTTTTGTGAGAAGTCTCCCATTGTGATGATAATGGTATAAAGGAATTTATTATAAGGCACGAGGGTCTGCCTAGGATTAATGGATATGATTTACGTCTCAGTTGATGAAGGGAAATGTAATTCAATTCGAAGATAATGTATAGGGAGCAATTTTAATGAAGAATTATCCATAATTCATATTGATCGCCGAAGTTGGATTATTCGTTACCGAATTGTCAGAATACGCAATCACGTGTAAATAATCTGACGATAGGACGACTACGAAGAGGTAAACTCAGGAGACGTATTGTTTGATGTATTTTATTGACTCGCCATGAATTGTCTTATTGAGATTTGTATGCCGTGAATAAATGTAAATTGTGGACTCTCAACTTAGCGGATTTTCTCAAGTACAATGCTTTGTTGAACATTGCCAGTGTTTTGGCCCATGCTTTCGTTGTATACATCTAAGCACGATATTCGCTCTACCACACGTAGATATATCACGTGATCAGAGAATCATGTATTTTAATGATAAACAAGCCTCAACCAGAACTTACGAAAAGACAAAATAGATTTTGTTACCGAAGTCAAACTGCTAACCGAAGCCTAAATTGAAACCTACTAAAACTACGGTAACAAAAGTTGGCGGCCATAGCGGGGATCGAAAATTTTTTTCTTATTGAGGCTAAACAAGTGGATTGTGACAAAAGGACAGTTATTTCTAGTATCGCTACGAAATGTTTATAATCATGAATCACTCATGTGACCTACAAACTGTGACGCACTACGCATAACGACCCAAGGGCAACTACGTCATCAAATTATGTGCAAGAGGAACGGCAGAAATCAAGATATTCTACAAGAATGCCTAACGACAAATTAAGAACATTACTGCATTCGAAACAAAGCCTGTACTCTCAAACATTCAATAACAACCGCAAGAAAGAACTATCTTCGCCGTTGGCGTATGCTAACACTGTCCGGGGGAAACTATCAAACTTGTAAAGCTAAGTACCCGTTGTGCAATGATAGCAAACTGTGGTCCACTTTCCTTCGTTGGCATATTTCATTCATTTATGTTATATATATATATATATATATATCTATGTAATCTATGTTTGTAATGTTAAGCGGGCATTTGGTTGGCGGCAATCAGGATTGATTGTTATGTCGCCTTGGCAGACCACAAACAATTCTGATGGTTCTCATTAGGGATCATTGAATTTTTTCAATTTGCTACGGGATACCCTCTAACATAAATTGAGGAACGTTATGCTCGTTGTTGCAAAAATTCGATATTACATGTTAGGTGTATAGTTCTGTTAAATCTGGTGTAATTCTTTTGTAATAAGTTGCATGTATATTCATTTTCGTCTACTGTTTGTAATCTTTCATGTTTTTCTCAATCTTACTTTCGATTATTTGATAATTGTACATATTCGTCAGTTATAGAGTCCTGTGACGTCATTATTTTCTGTGTTCGTATTTTTTTTGGTACTTTGACCTAGATTTTGGTTTAATTCTCATACCACTTCCGTTCTTGATTTAGTTCGTGAAATCATTTTTTTTTTTATGTCTGCATTCGTCTATTGTGATGTGCTAATGTTTGTGAAACTTTAGTTAATTGTTTCTGTGATATATATTGATTAATTCTTGATGTTAGGATAATTATAACTTAATTTTATTATAGAAGAATAAGAATATCATAATATTTGAAGTAATTTGGTTAATTTTAAATTAAAAAGTGACTTGATGGAATAACTGCTAGCATTTGCAGTGATAGTCCAAGCCACTATTATTTGTCCTTGATGACTAGGGCATGATGATGTTATATATTGAGATATAACTTTAAAAATATATTTTGTCTTGAATATAGCAGACAAATTAGAGATTACTTAGTACACTTTACTAAGCATAGTAATACATTGGCTACTGGGTACATAGGTGAATAACTTAAGGTAGTAGGCTACCTTGATAGGGTAAAAAACTCAAATTGTCCTTTCAGAATCAAACAACCATGGGTATAGTGTTAGTATGGACTTAAAATTTTTGTCCACATAATGACCTCATTAATTATGCAAATTAGCTATCCAATATGGCCGCCGTAAAGAACAAATTATACACCTTTTTCAAAACATCATAACTATGTTATTTGTACAAGGATCTGACTGAAACTTGGCAAATTGAATCATTATATATAGCGTGAGGTCATGACCTAAAATGACAGAGATTGACAAAAAGGTTAATTTTTAATGAATTTTCAAAATTTATATTTCTGGAATGTTTGATATTTGTGCCTCATTATATATGCATGATGGTCATAAAACTAAAACTTTGAATTCAATTGTATCCATTTTAGGTCAGAATCTGTAAGATTATATGACAACCAACTGTGTTAATTTTCATGTCAATTGAATGTACAGATCCAGAGATATCTTGTTTCAAAGATCACCAATTATGTTAAAAAGACAATTCCGAGAAATCGAAGAAAAACAGAAAAAAGAACTCACAAAATGAAGTTTAATGAGCTCCTGTTGAATAAAGGTCTCCTTCAACTGCAGCTGCAGTGTCTATGAATCCCCTTTTCGGTGCTCTTAGGGTCTTTCCATTGCAATGTCCTTACTTGCTGAATAGATCCTATGCAGCGTTCTCCTGTATGCTTTCTTTGCCATGGGTTGACTTGTGTTGATGTATATCGAAAAATTCTGCAATGCACTGTGGCCTTTCCCAATAGAACGCACAAATGCCACCATTCGCACATTTACTTCTTTGTGTTTGTGAGTAGCTGGAGATGAAACATCAGAAGTATTGAAATTGGCATTCCATTCGACACAGTTTGTGCACTTGATACTGATTTCATGACAAAAGCCATCCCGAGTCTCTTCGACGATCTCACAGGTCAGTGAGTACTGATAACATTTGTCACATCTAAAGTTAGCGCATAAAAACCCAAACAGCAGTTTTACATCCATAAGGATAAACACATTTCCTCTGTTGTCATTTTTAGCTTGTCCTTCACTTTCTTGGACCTTTATTTTCTTTGCTGAGGAGCACAGAGGCTTTATAGCGTCACTATCGACAATAGGTGTCTCATTTTCAGGCAACGGTTTGTTGGTGTACCGATTTCCAAGGAACTTACTTTGTCTTATTTCCCATTGTGAACAAAAGAAGCTCTGCTAACTACTATTATACAGAATCAGTATAAAACTAGCAATAAATAGGGTTGATGTGGGGGAAAATGCACAATGCATGTAACAAATGCTGAAATTTACGATCAAAGCTTTCTAGATACACACTTTTGAAAAATTCATAAGAAATCATTGAGGGATTCCCCTTGGAAAAGTTATAAATATCTTTTTCCTGTTGCCTCAGTATAATTATAATTTCGCAGTTTTACAATTACGCACCTTCATGTTGGGTCATTATTCACATGGTAACCAACTATAAACATTGGTTGCTATGCAAATCACTCAAGGGGGTGTGTGTAGAAAAACACTGATTCCTATCATACCAGAGTATCTCTAAGCTTCTATGAATTATTTTTAGTACAAGAACATGTTGACGATGATTTAAAGCATGAAAATGAAAATTGTTGGATTTTTATTTTTTTTAATCATTTGTGGGTAGCCTACTACCTTAATACACTATATTGCTACTTAAAACATAGTGTGGATTAACTACATAGATTATTGACTTAGGGAGTCACTTATATATTTATCATGCTTACTTTAGAGGATTTTGTGAGGATGGGACAAATGATATGTACTATGGAAGGTATCAGTTTAAAATCATATGCCTTGGGACAGACGGCTATTAGAAATTTAATGGCATTAGGAAATAACATGCCTAGTGATGAGGAATTGGAGACTGAAGTAAAACGTATTGAGGATTTAGAAGAAACTAAAAGGATATTTGCATCCGAGGAGCATAATATGCAACCAGATTCGGTAGTTGTACAGAATAATTTACGAGATGTGGAGAATGTTGATGAAGAGAGTGTTGATATTGAATTAAATAAGGGTGATACTGCTTTAAGAGCAGATTGTTACACAGACCAGGCCATTCAATGTGATTTGATTCTGACTGATGATATGCAGTTGGGATCCATGTATGATGATAGGGATCAATATACACGGTTCTGTCAACATGGGGGCAGTAAGTCAAAGATTGAAATAGAAAAAAGGGGCAAATGGGAGGATGTTGGTTAATAATAATAATATAATGGAAGAAGGGTGGTATTGGAAGGAAAATAAGTTGTTGAGAATCATTGATGATAGGGAGAGATTGATTGATGAGTTATATGAGGAGGTGAAAGTATTAAAATCCCAGGCAGTTGTGGATGGATCTAATTTTCGATCATTAACAGTTGATTTTTCAAAGTGTAAGGAGTCATTAGATACTACCTTGAGGGAGAATACAGCTTTGAACTCTGAGGTTCTATTACTGCAACATAACATTGCTTCATGTCAGAATAAAATTTCCAAAATCAGTGATGACTGTTCTGATAAAGTTACTGCTATTAATGATAAGTTTTGTAAAGCAAAAGAGGCTTTGGAGGCCAGAATTCAGGCACAGGCTGCCCAAATTCTGGGTCTTAACGCTCAAGTCGCTCTGCTACAGCCACATACGATGGAAGCCCATAAAAAGAGATTTATAAAAATGGCAAGAAAAATAAAAGCCATAAAGAAGAAAGAATTAGAGGATGAAGTGAATTTATTGAAACGTAAATATCTCGAACTAGAAAAGACAACGCAACAGCAGATCGATGAATTTTCAACTAAATTGAATTCACTTAAGTCTTCATGTGATAGTGAGAAGAAGATAACGACTAATTTAGATAAGTTAAATAAGAAGCAGAAGCAGGAGATTGCATTCCTGACTTCTGAAGGTAATAAATTAAGGAAAATAGTTGATGGTCTGCTAGACGTCACGTTGAGCAAGAAGATATTGCTGGACAATAGACATAATAACTCTATTGTACGACATGCCTCAAGTACAAAGTATGATACTAAAGCGTCTACATATCCAGGGAAGATTAGTAAATCATTTCGAGGCAAGTACACCTTCCCTCGACAAAATACTGCCAATTCAGATAACAAATCATGGCGACATGATCAGATTGATACTGATCTCAAGAAAATTGTCGAGGTGGTCAACAGTAAAGATGACTTTGCTAAAAATAGAAATGATGTTAGGGTTAAGATGAACCTACATAATAAAATTAAGACACATAAGTCTGTCGGCAAAGTTTTTCCTTTGCCCAGCCAGGAGATGTCTACGACATGCAGGAACCCTCCTACCTTATATACTAACAAGTATCATCCTAGGTTCAGTCAGGATGATACATCATCCAACAATAATAAGACTATGTATATGAAAAACAGAAAAGTCAATTCTTCTGATAGGACCAGAAATACATATCTTCATTGTTCACAATTTCGTGACAATGAGACTACATATATTGGTAAAGGTGCATATTGTCGCACCATTCTAGTGCGTAATCTGCCACAAGGTACTACATGGCAGGCACTTGGAAATTTCTTCAATTATACAGCAAACGTTAAGTTTGTTCGTCTTCTGCCATCATTCAATGGTCAGAACAGTGAGGCATTGGTTACATTCTGTAACAATAGGGATGCTCGTCTGGTTGTCGAGCGTGACAATGGTGTATGTTTTCATCGCCATTCTCTCCATTTACAGATGGTACCTAATTCTGCTTCGCGCAGATATTAGCCTATTGACACTTGGTGTTATCATCTCATTCTATGATGACTTAGCATATGCATTCATCATTCCTTTTCTTTTCTAGTAATCTATTTCTACATAGATGGATTAGTGTGAACTTTTCTTTTATATAACATCTTTAAAAATCTTGTCTACAATGACACTTTGTCTTTTTGTCTGCATGTTATGTTTCGCATGCCTACGTTAGACAGTAATGTTGTTGACTGTTCTACTCATGTTCAGCAAATGCAGCATGAGCTATTGTCCTGTCGTCACTTTGAAGAAGGATATGCCCATGAATAGCACGTGGACTGCTACTTGCAATACAACTTTCATTAAATTGTTAGGAAAATTTTATTAAACCTCCTATTTTGAGGTTAACCAATTTTACCAGGTTTTCTACTTTTCATCAGATGCAGTCAATTTATGCTCGATTATTGGTCTCCTTTATGACCGAATTTTACGTGTGAAATGATTTCAAGATCGAGCAATATGACGAATTTACAATTCCGAATATCGAGGTCTCCTGGGACATCACACGTCTAGGGATGATCTCCAAATTCTTATCCGTGGTGACATTGGTACAATCTACTAATGGTTAACTGTCAATTATGCTATCAAGTCTATTGAATCCAGAGTACGTTTGAGACGATCAAGTCTACAAAAAGGTGATAGCAGATACTTTGTTACGCAATCCAGTGTCACCAAACGATACAGATGAATAAGTCAATGAATTCAAGAGAAACTGAAACTGACTGAACTATATTAGAGATACTGCAATTCAGGAGCGGATAATGAACGAACATATCGAGTCAGCCACAAACGAAAATGATGTCTTCAAGTACTTTCGAAGTCAAAGAATTGACAGTTTCCTAGGTCAAATGATGTCTCAAAGAAAGAAAGTCTACGCATGATTTACAATGTTGACATTTCGCTATAGATGATCACGTTACAGTAGCGACGTTGCTGGAATTTTCGCGGACTTTGGTTAGTGTCCTTACATAATACAGAATACGTAAAACATTATTCGATTACAAGTACAATTCGAGAACATTGGTCATTCAAATTTCAAGATGAAAATATGATCGAAACGACTTACAGAGGTATTTTCAACTACGTTCATCGGAAATAAGGATCACGTAGGACTACTTGGATTATGGTTCATGGAAAATTTCAAAATAAGGACAGCGTATTCCTTGTGATAGACATTATTGATTTCAAGGACTTATAATAGTGAAATAAACTGATCAGAAACATTTAGACGTACAGTATCACACACTTAGATAGTATTGCAATTTTAATTTATCTATGGTTTATTATATGCATTAATGAACTTACGTTAGCATATTATTAATATATATTATAGTAGATATTATACTTTAACAAGAATAGATTAATCTAATTAATTCTACGAACCTATTCTTTCTTTACACACACAGACGCTAGTCTATTCGATTAGCTTACTAGTACTTTTCTTTTCACACATTCTTCCCTTGTCTTAATTTTGTTTGTTTGTATTTACCTGTTTTCTGTATATATATTAAGCTATACTTACAGTCTATAATACATTACACACTACATTTAGTTAATCTTAGTTTATTAGTTTAGATTATAATATTCACATATATGATTCTTATTTTACACTCTTAATATATTAATTTAGTTAGAGACATAATAATAGATTTCTTAGTAGACATGCTGACAGTTGACATCTGTATTTAATTTGACATTTTTTTTAGTGTAGTTGTTGACATGAACTAAGTTGACTACAACCTTTGACCATATTATGTGATGCGTAGGCCGATAATCTCGTACATTTTTAGTTTTGGGATGAGAATAGAAAAAAAAAAAATCTATGAGATAGATTTTTTTTTACCCCGTCGACCAGGGGGATGTTAAGTGAGGATTTCAGATTGTAGCTACTAGGGTAGTGAGAGCTATATTTAACGTTGCGCATTTTGGTTTTATATGTTATTGGGTTTTCGCGGTTCAGGGTTTTGAACGCAAAGAAAATAGGTCACCTAGATTTTAGGATGACGTTTTCACGTTGTTAAGCTACGACGTGACGACCTTGTAATTGTACCCTTTTCTGTATTGATAGCGATCCTTGACGGACGCGGTTTTGTGAGAAGTCTCCCATTGTGATGATAATGGTATAAAGGAATTTATTATAAGGCACGAGGGTCTGCCTAGGATTAATGGATATGATTTACGTCTCAGTTGATGAAGGGAAATGTAATTCAATTCGAAGATAATGTATAGGGAGCAATTTTAATGAAGAATTATCCATAATTCATATTGATCGCCGAAGTTGGATTATTCGTTACCGGATTGTCGGAATACGCAATCACGTGTAAATAATCTGACGATAGGACGACTACGAAGAGGTAAACTCAGGAGACGTATTGTTTGATGTATTTTATTGACTCGCCATGAATTGTCTTATTGAGATTTGTATGCCGTGAATAAATGTAAATTGTGGACTCTCAACTTAGCGGATTTTCTCAAGTACAATGCTTTGTTGAACATTGCCAGTGTTTTGGCCCATGCTTTCGTTGTATACATCTAAGCACGATATTCGCTCTACCACACGTAGATATATCACGTGATCAGAGAATCATGTATTTTAATGATAAACAAGCCTCAACCAGAACTTACGAAAAGACAAAATAGATTTTGTTACCGAAGTCAAACTGCTAACCGAAGCCTAAATTGAAACCTACTAAAACTACGGTAACATGAGACATTTAGGTATTTGTTACCTGAGTGTTGTTATGTGACATTTAAGTCTTTGTTAGCTGAGTGTTGTTATTATGTGACTGTTAAACCCTGTAGTCGTTAACTCACGTTTTATTTGTTAAATGCCGTGAATGTCCACCAGTTGATAAATGTAGATGTTGGGACTGGTGTAGTAAAGTGTAACGATTGTCAACTCATTAAACCCAGCACAGTTTTGGTCATACAGGTCATCTTGTCCTGGAACGTGATGAGGCTACGACAAGAATGTGAGTGTAGACAATGAGTGTGTATCTGAATGTCAGAACGCGAATGGTAGAATGATTCGATAGAGTTGACAGGTTGGTAGTACATCACTCATACTCACACTGTTCGAATTCAAGAAGTACTGGAACTACGGTGGTCTTTTTTTATAACATTTAATGAGACGCACACTTGGACAGTACGTGTATGGTTACAGGAACAAATGTCGACATAGACAGCATAATGTTGATCACAGGAATATCATCTTAAGTTAGCATTCATGCTTGGCAAATATCATAATGGAGCATTCGTAAATAAGCATTCAGAGTTCCATCATGTAAATCATCTGGCTTTACTGACTGGGCACGTCAGTCCATAACCAATATATAGGAAGGCTCCTAGACTTAACCTCGTCTAGCGAATATCCCTTCACGTAAAGTTCAATATATATATTTTTTCATAAAGATATAGGAATCCCAGACATGGGTTCTCACATGTAGCAGTGATCTCTTGGTTCATCGAGCGATAGTACAGGCATCCCTTTTTCTCACTCGATAAATACAAAGTATATGGATTTCAACATGGCTGTGCTTCTCTCGTGAGCTTCACTCACTATTGGATACAGACCAAAATTGGTCATTCGTTAAATGTCCTCATTTCTTCATAGCTTCTATCATAGAGGTAATTGAATAATATCATATAATCTAGTGCTGATACATAGGAATGTCATCTTCCTTTGAATAAATATTCTTTTCAAAAGTACAATGGGTGGGTTTGAAAAAAAATCGAAAAAAGGTGATTCGTCTTACGAGGACAAAAGACAAAGAAAATAGTCTACGTTACGGCCACAAGGCCTTCGTCAGGAAAGGAAAGAAAGTGAAGTCTAGATAGGACACATAAAAAACTTAATAAAATAATAAAATAAAAACTGGGTACTTCCCTGAAGGCAAGAACCGAAATTCGCTGTCTGTTGAAGAGCGCGTGGCTGAACAGAAAGCGACTTCCGCCGCCGGGTGTACACAATACATACTGAAAAACTAAAAAACGAAACCGGACAATAAACTACCCAACGGGATAAAAGTGGGGACTGGAAATAGAAGAGGACAGAATGAGTGGGAGATAAATAAATAAAATGTATATGGCATACAAATAGAAGAATAGGATAAGAGTGGAAAGAGTCAAATAGAGCAAGAGAGGAAAGGGTGACCTCAGACAAAGGTGTGAAAAGTGTTGAGACCGGCTGGTTTTAGACACCCCATGCGGTGTATAAGACGGTTCTCAAGCTGTTCTCGGCTGGCAGTGTCAGAGGAGCAGGATCGGATCGCTGTGACCTGGATGTCGATGGGACCATGGTGGTCAGGACCATTGAAGTGTATGGCAACTGGTGTGGACTTTTGCTGAGCGATATCATTTAAGTGCTGGCTGAATCTGTCCCCAAGTCATTTGCCTGTTTGGCCAATATAGGTTTTGCAGCAACGTTTACATATGATCGTATAAATGACATTGCGCGATTCACACGTGAAGCTACTAGTGATGGTGTACGTAGCCTTAGGAAAGGACACCTTCTGGGTTGAGGTGACATACTTGCACGTGTTGCATCTTGTCCGACCACAGGGTAGTGTGCCAAAGTGAGTGGCATTCTCCTTTGGGAGACGGCTGTGAACAAGAAGATCCTTCAAGTTCTTGTCACGTCTATATGCCACCAAAGGTGCTTCACTGAATACTTTTTGGGTCACAGGCTCTGCTTGGAGGATAGGGAGGTGGCGGAAAAGGATCTGTTTGACAGTAGTACTATGAGGGTGATGGGTCAAGATTAATTTGACTCTATCCGAAGTGGATTTATGGTGAGGTATGAGGGCCTCCTGACGAGAGATGGGGAGCACACGTTGGAGAGCAGAGGTGAGAACATGTTCTGGATAAAGTCGGTTACGGAAGAAATCCAACATCTCATTTGCTCGTAAGTGGAAGTCATCGTCGTCTTGGCATAAACGGCGGAGGCGGAGAAGTTGTGAAAAAGGAAGGGAGTCACGACAGGCCCGAGGATGAGAAGAGGTATACAGGAGGTAGCTGTGGGCATCTGTCGGCTTGTAGTATACTGAGGTATTAAGGCCGGAGGGCGTGATAGAAATAGTAATGTCAAGGAAGTTGACAGAAACTGTGGAGACGAGGGAGGTGAACTTAATGGTGGGGTGAAAGTAGTTCACAAAGTCGATGAAGCGGTGTAAATCAGTCTCAGACATATCTGTGAGACCTATGCCATCATCGATATATCTGCGGTAAAACCCAGGGAAAGGACCGGAGTATTGTTGCCATATCTGATGCTCCAAGTGGCCCATGAATAGACAGGCATAGCTGGGACCCATCTTCGTTCCCATGGCAACACCACTAATTTGGTCAAAAAATTGACCATTGAATTCAAAGGAATTCAGGTTAAGGACCAGTTCAGCAAGACGGAGAAGGGTGTCAGTGGATATAGAAGGGCAAGTGCGCTGATCCAGAAAAAACCGAAGAGCTCGGAGACCATCAGAGTGGGGAATAGAGGTATACAGAGAGCAGACATCTAGCAAGAAAAGACGGTAGGAGCGGTCTGCTGGGAGTCGGATAGAGGAGAAAGTAGTAAGAGCGTGATTGGTGTCTTTGATGAAGGAGGGAAGACTCTCAACGATAGGCTGGAAAATGCTGTCGAGGAAGTCAGAAATGTGTTCAGTAGGACAAGAACAGGCTGAGACAATAGGTCTTCCAGGGTTTTCGATCTTGTGAATTTTGGGGAGCATGTAGAATACAGGCTTGCCCAAAGAGCTGTCATGAATCCTAAGACGAGATGCCCCGGGAGGAAGATCATTACTATTGATAAGCTGTTTAATGGTGTTGTGTACAATGCGATTGTTAGAGACAGTCGCATCGCTGGTCCTAGACCTGTAAAAAGAGCCATTGGTCAACTGGTTTTTACCTTCACTTAGGTACAAGTCTTTCTGCCAGACGACAATGGCTCCTCCCTTGTCAGCCGGTTTGATGACAATGTCGTCTCTACGGCGAAGAAGGGAGAGAGCACTAGACTCTGCCGAAGTGAGATTGGAATAATGCAATCTACGAGGGCGGAGCTGCTGAATGTCATGGATGGTGTTCTTGATATACAGGTCCAGGGCATGAGAGGCTCCAGGTTTAGGTGTAAAGGGAGGTTTAGTAGAGTCAGAAAAGCGTGCAAAGATGTCGGATTCAGCCTGAGACTGCGGAGTGCTGTCTTCCTCTCTAAAATGGAGCTTCAGCCTCATGCGACGGTGAAACTGATGAACATCCTGGAGGAGATTGTATTGGTCTAGGGTCGGACGAAGAGGAACAAATTTTAAGCCCTTACTAAGAACAGAGCGCTCTTCCTCAGAGAGGGGTAGATCTGGGGGGATGCAGACTACCTGAGCGCATGATGGAGTGGAGGATGGAGGGGTAGCTTTGGGGGTAGGGATGAGACGGGATAGTTTATGGTGTTTAGACGTGGAAAGGAACTCATGAAGCTGCCGGTTCAGTGTGTGGATAGTGGTGCGTGTCATAGAATATAAAGGGAAGTTGTTGGAGGTGAGACAACGTAAGCGAAGCAGAAGCTGGGTCTGTTGGGCACTGAGGTCTGATAAAAGGCGGGAGTGACTGGCGACCACTACGCGCATACGTTGAAAGCCACATCTGGTCTCAATTCGTTGTAGGAGACGTTGTTCCCTAGGATTGAGTGTACCAGCAGATGGATGAAAATTGGAAGAAAATCCATTAGGAAGAATTTCAAACCCACCCATTGTATTCCACGTCTTACCGCAGTTCCCCTCAACTTCCTCGATTTTCAAAAGTACCACTGTGCATCTGCTTATCGACAACGATGGCGAAGCCCAAGTTCATAATAAATTGTGGTTTTACCTTTCTATGCGAAATATAACTTTGCCATTCCTTGGCAAAAGAGAATAAACACTGGGGTAAAGTACATACAACATGTCTAAATGACTATCACTTTTCCCCATTTACTTATAGATCACTTTTTCGGCGATAAGCCCGCTACAACAAAATTCGACATCCCGACAGGATGACAGCCATGAATCACACCCCCTGCTAGCGATACTTCCGCTGCATAGCCTTTGACCTTTTCTAGCGACAACCAACATAGTTCGACTTAGAAATGTAAAGATATCCATATATAAGACAGACTCGTCCTACTCATACAAACACTACGTATAAATTCAGGCCATAGATATACTGAAGCAAGAACAATCTATTCCTACCCAGCCAAAGAATAAATCGCAGTAGGCCTAAATTCGTCCACGGAGTCCGATCGAAGATGACGGAACTCCTTTCAAGGGAAGTAACTCAAAAATGACTTCTCCTTAAGCACTTAAAAAGGAAATACTTTGTTTACAAAATATTTGCGAACATAATAAGTATATAAATGTATTATATTGCAAGATAGTAAAGATTGCACTTTACAGTGACATTTAGGTCTTTGTTACCTGAGTGTTGTTATTATGTGCCATCTAGGTCTTTGTTACCTGAGTGTTGTTATTATGTGACATTTAGGTCTTTGTTACCTGAGTGTTGTTATGTGACATTTAGGTCTTTGTTACCTGAGTGTTGTTATTATGTGACATTTAGGTCTTTGTTACCTGAGTGTTGTTGTTATGTGACATTTAGGTCTTTGTTACCTGAGTGTTGTTGTTATGTGACATTTAGGTCTTTGTTACCTGAGTGTTGTTATGTGACATTTAGGTCTTTGTTACCTGAGTGTTGTTATGTGACATTTAGGTCTTTGTTACCTTGAGTGTTGTTATGTGACATTTAGGCCCTTGTTACCTGAGTGTTATGTGACATTTAAGTCTTTATTACCTGAGTGTTGTTATGTGACATTTAGGTCTTTGTTACCTGAGTGTTATTATGTGACATTTAGGTCTTTGTTGCATGAGTGTTGTTATTATGTGTCATTTAGGTCTGTTGCCTGAGTGTTATTATGTGACATTTAGGTCTTTGTTGCTTGAGTGTTGTTATTATGTGACATTTAGGTCTTTGGTAACTTAGTGTTGTTATGTGACAATTCGGTCTTTCTTACCTGAGTGTTGTTATGTGACATTTAGGTCTTTGTTACCTGAGTGTTGTTATGTGCAATTTAGGTCTTTGTTACCTGAGCGTTGTTATGTGACATTTTGGTTTTTGTTACCCGAGTGTTGTTTTGTGCTATTCTGGTCTTTGTTACCTTGAGTCCTGAGCGATGTTATGTGACATTTAGGTCTTTGTTACCGGAGTGTTATGTGACATTTAGGTCTTTGTTACCTGGGTGTTGTTATGTGACATTTAGGCTTTTGTTACCTTGAGTCCTGAGTGTTGTTATGAGACATTTAGGTCTTTGTTACCTTGAGTCCTGAGTGTTGTTATGCGACATTTAGGTCTTTGTTACCTTGAGTCTTAAATGTTGCTATTACTGACAGTTCACCACAGACCAAAAACTAAAAAAAACAGAACTGTCTCAGTGCTTTCCCCCTGTAATTAAGACTTTTGATGCAGCTGTAAGTGCACATCAACCTGAGCTCTGAAGCTGGCAAAAAATTTTCCTGTTGTTACTGAGTATTTTTCTTCTCTGTACTGTTCCTCCATTTTTAACTGCATTGGCCACTGATGTTATCTATGCATCCATGAGTCCATAAACTTTGTGATTTGTGTTCCTTTGGATGTTTGATGGTTTAGCATAAATATAATACTAGTGCTTACCTTCAGCATGAACATGAGAAAAACAAAGACATTTAAAAGAAAAACAAAAGAAAGTCAGAACATACCAAACACTGCCGGCCTGTAGAGACTGTGAGATCTTAAATGCCTTGTTGATGTCATTGGTTATGACACCAGCTGCTAAGCCATATTTGGTCCTGTTGGCTCTGTCAATGACCTCCTCGGCGTTACTGAACTTAATAATGCTCTGCACCGGTCCAAAGATCTGAGAAAACAAGCACATGGTGGTAACATGTAAAACACAGTAAAAATTACGCTGCATTGTTCTGTTAAGCCTATGGCCCAGTGCACTTGATTTCAACAGATATTAATATCAGGTTAGCACCAGATATTTTTATCAGGTTAGCACCAGATATTTTTATCAGGTTAGCACCAGATATTTTTATCAGGTTAGCACCAGATATTTTTATCAGGTTAGCACCAGATATTTTTATCAGGTTAGCACCAGATATTTTTATCAGGTTAGCACCAGATATTTTTATCAGATTAGCCTCCTTTAGCCCTAGACTGTCCTTGGCTCTGTCTGCTGGGAAGGGCAAAAGGTGGTTTGAAATCTTCTATGTGAGTTTTCCTTCTCATACATGGGATGCCACTTAAGGCTTACTAGTCTCATCCACTAAGAGCATTCTAGTTTTAGGATGCCACAGACACAACCTCACCCCTTCTCCAGTTAGTTTAAAGAGTCCTATCATAAGGAGGATGGAAGCTGGGCTTTTACTGTCCGTGAGAACATTTAAGCCGAGCTAAGTGAGCTATGAGCTTATCCTTAACTCAAATCCAGGCTGTGACTGCATTTTGGACCACATCTGGGGTGTTTGCAGACAACTTTCTGTTCAATGTTGTTCTAATGTGGTCCACAGATGGAAAGTTTAAAATATCAAGTTTTCTTCTTTGTTCTCATACAGCCATGTTTATTTCTCTCATAAAGGTTGGTGGTCTGTCTAAGTGTTCTCTCACCGCCTATAGAATCCATCTCAATGGGGTTGGTGAAGACCATACTGTCAATTTGCCTCCCTCCTGGACCCAACATTCCTGCAGGACTGTCTTTTAAATTTGTAATTCACTGAATAGATGGTACCTGAGTCTGCAGTGGCCAGATCTCAGTCTGAAAATTATCATTTGATCTATTCTTGGTAAGCTGCAGCATACTTCTATTATATCTGACTCTGGGTGTTCTCGGTGCCATTTTCTTTTGAAGCTATTTTTGATTATTGCTGTTATCTCTTGTACCATCAACTGATGTTTACAACTTCTCACAGATACACTATTATTTGATTATTGCAGTTATCCAATGTGACAGACTTGGCTCAAGAACACAAACTTCAGGCTCACAGTAGCCAATGTGACAGACTTGGCTCAAGAACACAAACTTCAGACTCACAGTAGCCAATGTGACAGATTTGGCTCAAGAACACAAACTTCAGGCTCACAGCAGCCAATGTGACATACTTGGCTCAAGAACACATACTTCAGGCTCACAATAGCCAATGTGACAGACTTGGCTCAAAAACACAAACTTCAGGTTCACATCAGCTAATGTGACAGACTTGGCTCAAAAACACAAACTTCAGGCTCACATCAGCCAATGTGACAGACTTGGCTCAAGAACACAAACTTCAGGCTCACAAAAGCCAATGTGACAGACTTGGCTCAAGAACACAAACTTCAAGCTCACAATAGCCAATGTGACAGACTTGGCTCAAGAACACAAACTTCAGACTCACAGCAGCCAATGTGACAGACTTGGCTCAAGAACACAAACTTCAGGCTCACAGCAGCCAATGTGACAGACTTGGCTCAAGAACACAAACTTCAGGCTCACAGTAGCCAATGTGACAGACTTGGCTCAAGAACACAAACTTCAGGCTCACAGTAGCCAATGTGACAGACTTGGCTCAAGAACACAAACTTCAGGCTCACAGCAGCCAATGTGACAGACTTGGCTCAAGAACACAAACTTCAGGCTCACAGCAGCCAATGTGACAGACTTGGTTCAAGAACATAAACTTCAGGCTCACAGTAGCCAATGTGACAGACTTGGCTCAAGAACACAAACTTCAGGCTCACAGTAGCCAATGTGACAGACTTGGCTCAAGAACACAAACTTCAGGCTCACAGTAGCCAATGTGACAGACTTGGCTCAAGAACACAAACTTCAGGCTCACAGCAGCCAATGTGACATACTTGGCTCAAGAACACAAACTTCAGGCTCACAGCAGCCAATTCGACAGACTTGGCTCAAGAACACAAACTTCAGGCTCACAGCAGCCAATGTGACATACTTGGCTCAAGAACACAAACTTCAGGCTCACAGCAGCCAATGTGACAGACTTGGCTCAAGAACACAAACTTCAGGCTCACAGTAGCCAATGTGACAGACTTGGCTCAAGAACACAAACTTCAGGCTCACAGTAGCCAATGTGACAGACTTGGCTCAAGAACACAAACTTCAGGCTCACAGTAGCCAATGTGACAAACTTGACTCAAGAACACAAACTTCAGGCTCACAGGAGCCAATGTGACATACTTGGCTCAAGAACACAAACTTCAGGCTCACAGCAGCCAATGTGACAGACTTGGCTCAAGAACACAAACTTCAGGCTCACAGCAGCCAATGTGACAGACTTGACTCAAGAACACAAACTTCAGGCTCACAGCAGCCAATGTGACAGACTTGGCTCAAGAACACAAACTTCAGGCTCACAGTAACCAATGTGACAGACTTGACTCAAGAACACAAACTTCAGGCTCACAGCAGCCAATGTGACAGACTTGGCTCAAGAACACAAACTTCAGGCTCACAGCAGCCAATGTGACAGACGGCTCAAGAACACAAACTTCAGGCTCACAGTAGCCAGTGTGACAGACTTGGCTCAAGAACACAAACTTCAGGCTCACAGCAGCCAATCTGACAGACGTGGCTCAAGAACACAAACTTCAGGCTCACAGCAGCCAATCTGACAGACTTGGCTCAAGAACACAAACTTCAGGCTCACAGTAGCCAATGTGACAGACTTGGCTCAAGAACACAAACTTCAGGCTCACAGTAGCCAATATGACATACTTGGCTCAAGAACACAAACTTCAGCGCCCCACTCTGCTTCACAGCAACAGTCAACCAGAAATGAATAAAGTAAAAAAGTAAGTCATTAATAGCCAATTGTCAGTAAACAGACAAATGTCAGTAAACAGACAAATGTCAGTAAACAGGCAAATGTCAGTAAACAGACAAATCAGTAAATCTCTGCTAAACGAATATTATTATGCCATCTTGTATACCACATCTTTATTTCCCAAACACATCTTCTCTCACCTCTTCAGCTGCAATAATCATGTTGTCCTTGACATCAGCGAACACAGTCGGCTGCACAAAGTAGCCCTTGTTTCCTACACGGCCACCTCCAGCCACCAGCTTGGCTCCCTCATCGCTGCCTCTCTTTATGAAGTCCAAGACCTTCTCAAACTGAACCTTATTGATCTTGGTCAGACAAAGAATCATGGGTAAGTCACAGTTCAAAAGTAGAATGGTTAGTTGTTTAGCGTTATCATTTTCATTAATGTTGTTTTATGAAAGAAGGGGGTAATGCTGTCATTTAACAGCCAACACCACAATCAATGTGAGGAAGATGGTAAATTATCAACAACATCTTCGTGCCCATACAATGCTATGAAATTCGAGCATGAATGTTAACAAGGAAATGAAAAATTACAGCCGGTAAAATAATAAAAGTGAGCAAGAATAAAAGAAGTGAAAACATCAGAAATAGCACAATAAGAGGAAATGTTGGAAAATATCTTGGGTGGAATCAATGTAACAAGCTAACAAACCAACCAGTTTGTACATTACCAACCATTATTGGTGGAATCAATGTAATTAGCAAACCAACCAATTTGGAAATGACCAACCATTATAGGTGGAATCAATTTAACAAGCTAACAAACCAACCAGTTTAGACATGACCAACCATTATTGGTGGAATCAATTTAACAAGCTAACAAACCAACCAGTTTGGACATACCTACCATTATTGATGGAATCAATTTAACAAGCTAACAAACCAACCAGTTTGGACATACCTACCATTATTGGTGGAATCAATTTAACAAGCTAACAAACCAACCAGTTTAGACATGACTAACCATTATTGGTGGCATCAATTTAACAAGCTAACAAACCAACCAGTTTGGACATACCTACCATTATTGGTGGAATCAATTTAACAAGCTAACAAACCAACCAGTTTGGACATACCTACCATTATTGGTGGAATCAATTTAACAAGCTAACAAACCAACCAGTTTGGACATCTTCTTCTTCTTTGATGATCCTTAACCGCCGACCGTCAAAGCAGTCAGTGGCCATCACGCCTTGTGGCGTCTTGTAGGGCAACAACAAATTGATTCCACTTTGCTCGGTCGACGGCCATCCTTCGTACAGTGTCCAAACTCTGGTTCATTCTTTGCATCTCAGCCTCCACAGTCCTTCGCCAAGTTGTTTTTGGTCGGCCTCTCTTTCGTTTTCCTTCAGGGGTCCATAGCATAGCTGTTCTTGTGATGGTATCGGGGTCTCTTCTGAGAACATGGCCAACCCAGCTCCAGCGTCTGCCAGCTATGATGGTGTGCATGTCCTCTTGCTTGCTTCGAGTAAGCAGATCTTGGTTGGTGATGGTATTCGGCCAGTTTGGACATAACCAACCATTATTTGTGG
Source organism: Oreohelix idahoensis (assembly GCA_024509875.1). Lineage (NCBI taxonomy): Eukaryota > Metazoa > Mollusca > Gastropoda > Stylommatophora > Oreohelicidae > Oreohelix > Oreohelix idahoensis. The sequence continues at coordinate 149,723 of JAMPIV010020578.1, forward strand.
AATCATTGTAACAAGCTAACAAACCAACTGGTTTGGACATGACCTACCATTATTGGTGGAATCATTGTAACAAGCTAACAAACCAACCAGTTTGGACATGACCTACCATTATTGGTGGAATCATTGTAACAAGCTAACAAACCAACCAGTTTGGACATGACCAACCATTATTGGTGGCATCAATTTAACAAGCTAACAAACCAACCAGTTTGGACATACCTACCATTATTGGTGGAATCAATGTAATTAGCAAACCAACCAATTTGGAAATGACCAACCATTATTGGTGGTATCAATTTAACAAGCTAACAAACCAACCAGTTTGGACATACCTACCATTATTGGTGGAATCAATTTAACAAGCTAACAAACCAACCAGTTTGGACATAACCAACCATTACTGGTGGAATCAATGTAATTAACAAACCAACAAGTTTGGAAATGACCAACCATTATTGGTGGAATCAATTTAACAAGCTAACAAACAAACCAGTTTGGACATGTGTTACGGTATATGATATTAACGCCGTCTGCTAAAGGTTAGCGGACGTGCAAATGTAAAGGTTAAGACATTTAATATATTGCGATAGATGTTTCAATTATTGAACGCTCCATACACGATCGATTATGACGTGTCTAGCGTTGTTTGGGTCACAGTCGGTAACTAGGAGACGCTACCCATTGTTACTTGACCGCCAAGCTGAATAGCTGCGTTTTGTTAACCTTCCAATTCAATGGCATGATATAGCCATTTATATGTGCATTATGATGGACCAGGGTCAGTCCTAGAACTCTACATGAGAGGAAACTTATGGAGGTTAGTGATTAACTAAATCCTTGGAAGGAGAAAGATAATCGTCTACTTTATACGAAGTAATTAGACTCACAGTCTCACTGTCGGCAGGTAGCCATTCTATCTGCGCGTGCATATAGCTGTGATGTTCTGACGACAATTACTGCATTGTATCCTTAAACGGACATTGACATGTAAAACAGCAGTCTACGCTATTGATTGATTGATGCATGTACCTCATGTGTGAATTGAACTGTTTATGTATGTGTGTAATCCATATTAAATTGTGAAGGACTCGAACCGGAGGCATTATTCGTTGAATCATGTTACACCATTCAACCATTATGAATTATGTATTTTATATCAAGTTGCTGAGTTAATAAGATGAACAGTTGTTTACATCTTGATGCCAAGTTCAGGCATTACGACAACCCAAAGGTGAGGTTCACCCCATTCGCGTACGAAGATTAGCACGATCAGAATTCAAGCAACACAACCAGTAACCACACACGAAGTCCTTCAACAAAAGTGGCGGCCGAATGCGGGGAACGACAGAAAAAAGAAACAAACTTCTGTTCCTTACGCACATGTTAACCACAAATATTTACGATCAATTTTCGATCACATGATCCAGTCGAAGATGACGCAGTACTCATTATAATGCCTAACAACGTGACGTCACCGAAAGTCGTGTAGGTGAACTGTCGGAGAAAACCAAAGCCGTTTCTAAGTCTAACCAGGGGAAACATGAGCCATTGAAGCAAACACACGATATGGACTACAGGAGCAGACAGTCAAAGGCACAGGCCTAGCCGTCGACGACAACAAACATCAAGTGAAGCAGCAAATAAAGATAAGTTTAGCTCAATAACTATTGTCGTTAACCTGACAGTGCTAACTGAGTCCATGCCCTCTGCCTACATCGGCATGTTTTTACCTATGTTTAATGTACTTTTTGTTGTCTTAATGTGTTGTTAATTAGTGGGTAGTAGGGAGGATGAACCGAAATTAGATTCTGTGGCTCTCACGATGCCTGAATTGATTTCGGTCGTTTCTTAGGGCAGTTAAACGATTGCACTTTTGGAAGCCCCATTGAGGTTTGCCATTGGACTGTCTGTCCAAATCTGCTGTCGTTTGACGATTTGTGTTAGCTGTACCGTTCCGTAGATAACTGGTGTATTTTATTCGTACTCAGTTCACAATTTTATTCAGTTTTGTATCATGTTCGTTAACTATTTCGTCCAGTCTACTCTTACTATCAATTTATTTTATGATTGTTAAATGTTCGTCCGTTATGAGTCCTGTGATGTCATCATTTTTTGCAGTCATTTTTTTTTGTGTACTTTGCATATTAAGTTGACCTCGGGTCAATCTTTGACCCTTCGTTTTCCGTGTGACACTTCCGCTTGTTTTATTTAGTTCATAAATTCATTTTTAATTGTGAAAATGTCTTGTTTGCGTCTTGACATTGCTTGTACCCTTTAGTTGCATCATTGTTTTGTTTGTCCTCATGATATATATTAAATGCTACATTAATAATATAACATTATATTCAATAATACACTTGTAATTTAATTTAATTAATTTTTTCTGACATTTAAGGTTAATATGGGACATTGCATAATTATGCAGTGATAGTCCAAGAAAGTAGCACTGCAATTTATAAGAGATGCCTAGGGCATAATAATATAATATATATATTGACCAAATAAAATAATCTTATAGTCTACCTTTGAGGTAATAGACCCATTGTATATTATTTAATATACTTTTCTGGTACTAAGAGAGTGACTTAGTACATTGAACAATATAATTACTAGGAATCATACCCAACATCATTGGATATTGAGATTAATTGTGTGATGTAATTACATTATAGTTAACAGATATCATAACTATTTATGATATAGTTAGTACTTAGATACAATATTGTTACAAAATATTGTCTATTAGTTGAACTTAGACATTAGAGTTCAGTATTATTGTGATTATTTATATTGAATATTCCTAAGTTGAGTAAGTATAATAATTACTCTGAAGCTACTATTGACTATTTTAATCAGTAATTACCAATAATTACTTACCAGATAAAAGTCAAAATGCTTACTATAGACCATTTCGTTAAAATTGGTAAGGAATATGGTTATAAATCTCAAGAACTTCATCAGTTTGCTGAGGCAGAACTGGAAAAACATAAAGCAGAAATGGAGGAACGTGAAAGAAAAGAAGCAGAGAAAAAGGCTGCATTAAAGAAAGAGGAAGAGGAACAAAAGGCTGCATTAAAGAAAGAGGAAGAGGAAAAAAAGGCTGCATTAAAGAAAGAGGAGGAGGAACGTGAGATGAAGCAAATTGCCAAGGAAAATAGATTAAGAGAGATTGCTCAACGTGAAAGAGAAGAGCAAAGAGCAATTACCAAACAGGAAGAAGAGAATAAATTGAAACGAGAGGGAATTATTTTACAACAAGAAATGGAATTGGCGCGTATTAAATTGGAGACAGCAAGATTACAAGCACAAAGTGCTGATGCAAACCAGAATAATAACGCACAAAATGGATCGTCATCCAGCCAAACTAAACATTTCTACAACTTTAAATTACCCACTCTCAACTTAAACGTGGACGACCTTTCATCGTTCCTGTCACGTTTTGAACAGACTTGCAAAACAAATCATTTGCCTGAAGAGTCATGGGTACTCAAGTTAAATGAATTCTTGGTTGGAGAACCATTGACGGCTTCTCAAAATGCTGACCCATCAATAGCAAATAACTACGGTGCTATTAAGTCCTTGCTTTTACGAAGGTTTCACCTGGACGAGGAACACTGTAGGTTGAAATTTAAGGGAATTTTACCTGAATCTCCAAAAGATTTTGCAGGATTCATTGCGAACATACGCAATACATTTAATAGATGGGTTGAACTGGCAGAAGTCAACAAATCATACGACAAATTAGTTGATTTACTACTACGGGATAAGGTATTATCTTCGGTTAGCCAGCCATTTTTTGCATATTTGCAGGAGCGTAAACCAGGTACTATCGACGAGTTAGAAAAAATTTCTTTAAACTACTGTTCGGCACATCCGAATGCAACCATTTCTAACTCCTCATTAAGAGAACCTCTACCTGTGGCGTCTAATATGGCCTCCAATCATAATAACAAACAAAGACATCACAGTGTAGACAGAAGTAGGTTCCAAAGAAATCACAATGTTAACTTTCAGAAGGGACATAATAATGATTTCAACAATAAAAATGAGTTCAACAGAGGTAGATCACGAGATAGAAATTATTCACCTCAAACAACCTACCACAATGGTCAACATAACACTAATTATAATCGATCACATACTCCCAATAATAACAATAACTGGAATGGTAATAATCATGGCTCGAGACATCGAGATAATAGTTACTATAGAGGACGACGAGATAATTCTAACAATTATACTCGGAATCGATCTCATTCTCGGGGATCATCTCATTACAACCATAATACAGGGGCGGCAGTTACAAATAATACTACCCCTATAGCTCAGGTCCCACTTGACAATAATACAACACAGTCTTCTGCTGCATGTTTTGCTATTAATTATAATGTGGCAAATAGTTGCCAACAATGCAATCTTATTTTTCAGAAGGCGAAAGAAACAGTGCTTAACTGCGGACATATTACACCAGAGGTAGGTCTTGCAGTCAACGATGGAACAGGCTCACTAATTATTAACAGGGGATTAGTTAATGGATCCGTCGTCTCAGTGCTGAGGGATTCAGGATCCACGACGATTGGTGTACGTCAGTCGCTGGTACATCCTAGCTGTGCGACAGGAGAATATGTACGCTGCATGACATTTGGTGGAACTATTGAGTTTTACCCCACAGCTATTGTCCATGTTAATACACCTTTCTTTTCAGGACAAGTTAAGGTATGCATGCTTCAGAATCCAATTGCAGATCTGATGTTGGGACGCATCCATGGTAGTAAGGATTGTTCCCCACAGGAAATTGATGAATGGGAATTAAAGAATGTGCAATCTTATTGCAATGCTAACGCTGTCATTGCAACAGCTATATTACGGGCCAACAAAATAAATACATGTGGCACAGTTTTCTCCAATTTCAGTCTCAGTACCATTCTGGAAATCGATAAGGAGAAGGATAAGACTCTCCTACAGGATAAAAAGTATACTAAACTACCAGTCCATCCTAGGAAGATTAGAAAATCATTTCGAGGCAGATATACCTTTTCTCAAGAGAATACTGCCAAGTCAGAAAATAAATGTTGGCGACAAGATCGTATTAACAGTGATCTGAATGAAATTGTTGAAAATGGGCAAAGAGAAAATATCCCAGACAAAGGTAATGATGGTGAAGTTCTTATGAACTTAACTAATAAAATTAGGACAAATAAATATGTCAATCATTATGAGACATCATCTCATAAGACTACCATATCCAAAAGATTAAATAGAAGAACTATTTATCACGTTAGTGACACTGATCCCACTTACATTGGAAAGGGTGCATATTCTCGCACCGTGTTAGTGCGCAATCTGCCACAAGGTACCAGATGGCAGGCACTTAGCAATTTCTTTAATGACACGGCAGACGTTATGTTTGTACGGTTGTTGTCACCTACCAATGACAGGTATGGTGAAGCTATAGTTACATTTCGTAACAATAGAGATGCTCGAATGGTCATCGAGCATGATAATGGTGCTTACTTTAACCATCATTGTCTGCGGTTACAATTAGTACCTAATGCTGCGTCACGCAGATAACATGCTATGGTAATACAATTGTCTCATATCATTGATGACTCATAATAGTCATTCATCATTTCTTTTCTTTAATGGTCCTTACAAAGTCATTGATAAAATTTCCGACGTTGATTACGTCTTAGATATCAAGGGACACAAAAAGATATTTCATATTAACATGCTCAAGCAATTTCATACACGTCCTGAACACTTACAGTCAATTTTTCATGAACTAGATGACAACACAGTATCTACTTGTTATTATTCCAACTTATCTGTCATCCAGGAAGAAGAATCTTCTTTTCCTGAGGTACAGTTACCGTTACCGGTACCAGTAGTTCAACCTACTGAATCTTGGCGGGATGTAACCATCTCTTCAACGGTTACACCGCAACAGCGTCTACAGATTGCTAATCTATTACAATCTTATCCAGATGTGTTGACCGACGTCCCGGGTCGCACATCGGCTATTAGTCATGACATTACTCTCAATGATGATACACCTATTCGTGTACATCCCTATTCGGTTCCTTTACATTTCCTTGCTAAAACTACTAAGGAACTTGAACAGATGTTGTCTCTGGGAATCATTGAGACTAGTAATTCGCCATTCTCTTCTCCATTAGTGATTGTCCGGAAGAAGGACAATAACATCAGACTATGTGTTGACTATAGAAAATTAAATGCTAAGACTATAGTTGACAGCGAACCACATCCACTTATCGACGACTTACTGCCACGTCTATCCAACGCAACTATATTTAGTAAGATAGACTTAACTAAAGGTTATTGGCAGATACCACTGACCGAAAAGGCTAAGTACTACACCGCATTTTCCACTCCACAAGGTCTATACCAGTGGAATGTGATGCCTTTTGGGCTTGTTAATGCGCCAGCTACCTTCATTCGCCTGATGCAACAAATTTTATCAGGTAGACCAGACGTTATTACATATATTGACGACATATGCTTGTTTAGTTCGTCGTTTGAGGAACATGTTTCGGGACTTAGATATGTTTTCGACACTCTAAGGAATTATAATCTAACTGCTAAACCTACAAAGGTTCAAATCGCGTGTAATGAGATAACCTTTTTGGGACATATCATTGGATCGGGATATATCCGAACGTTACCTAGTACGGTCTCCAAAATTCTAAACATAGCAGTTCCTCAGACGAAGAAACAGGTCAGGAGTTTGTTAGGACTTGTTCAATATTACAGTAGATTCATAGCAAACTTGTCATCCATCACGGCTGTATTGTCTTCATTGTTTAAAAAAAGACATGCCGGTGAAGGTGACATGGACTGGTATATGCAATGAAACTTTCAACAAAATTATAAATTTGTTCTCGCATGAACCAATTTTAAGACTTCCCGATGCTTCCAAAAGATTTTTCTTACGAACAGATGCTAGTAACTACGGCATTGGTGCATGCCTGCTCCAGAACCATGATGGCGTTCTACATCCTACCTTATATATTTCAAGAAAGCTAAAGCCGGCAGAAACAAAGTATTCCACAGTGGACAAGGAACTTTTATCTGTTATATGGGCAATAACTAAACTTGAAAAGTTTTTGCTTGGTGCTCCATTCACCATACAAACCGACCAACGTGCTGTAGCATCTTTGCGTCGATCTAACCACAAGAGCCCAAAACTCGCCAGATATGCAATCATCCTACAGCCATTTGAATTCTCCATTGAACATATTCCTGGCACTGAAAATATTGTGGTGGATGCGTTGTCACGTAATCCTATTGACGACGAATGATCAACATTGACATTCCTAAAACACGTCAATCATCACTACATTGGATATAACGAAGTATCAACTATAAGGGAACTAACCTTGCCTTCAATTTAATATTTATAAACACTATATGCATCACAGAATTGAACTAAAGACAATCAAGGTATACATATTGACATTGAAACTTCGTCTAACGTCCATACACAATATATGAATATTCGTTGAACAATCATGGAACAATATCTGACGACAAGTCGAACTTATTATCCTATGTGCACTTAATTCTTGGATGCTGGGATAAATGACATTTCTTTCCAACGTAAACGTTTGAACATTTTTGCCTAAAAGAATTCATCAGGATCAAGACTACGGATGGATCATCATATCCTATACTAATTAATTAGTTAACTTAACTTCTTAATTGAATTATTATCAATAAAATGAAATGTGAGAAAAAAAATGAAATGAAAGAACAAAAAAAGAGAACGAAATATAAAAAGAAGAAATTATGAAAAGAGAAAATAAATCTCACACAAGTATTAGATTAATATTTTTTTTTAATGTACCTATACGTTATTTAGTTAGTTAAATTAGATAATTATTATTCACTAACACTTAACACACACAATTAAGTTAAAACTTATATTCGAATTTCTTTCTATTTCTTCTCACTTATTTTGTCTTTTCTTCTCTCATAACATCGCGTTATATTAGAATCTTAATAATTTAACTCTTAGTTTAATTAATTAATTTAATTTTAATTAGTCAAATTAATTCCTATATGACATACTAATACGACAGACCTTACTTTAATTTTATTCTATTATTCACTATTAACATTGGACATTTTATTTAGTTGATATAATAATATGTATAATATTGATATATAAGTGATTAATGTTAGATGACTATGACAAATAGTTAGTTGACATGACCGCGACACGGTTCTACTCAGAACATCGTCGGCCATATGTCACGATTGTGTTAAATTTTTTTTTGAAAAATTGTTAAGTCGGATAGATCTTGAAAAAAAATCTATCGATTTTTTTTTCCCCGGTGTACAGGGAATTGTTACAGTATATGATATTAACGCCGTCTGCTAAAGGTTAGCGGACGTGCAAATGTAAAGGTTAAGACATTTAATATATTGCGATAGATGTTTCAATTATTGAACGCTCCATACACGATCGATTATGACGTGTCTAGCGTTGTTTGGGTCACAGTCGGTAACTAGGAGACGCTACCCATTGTTACTTGACCGCCAAGCTGAATAGCTGCGTTTTGTTAACCTTCCAATTCAATGGCATGATATAGCCATTTATATGTGCATTATGATGGACCAGGGTCAGTCCTAGAACTCTACATGAGAGGAAACTTATGGAGGTTAGTGATTAACTAAATCCTTGGAAGGAGAAAGATAATCGTCTACTTTATACGAAGTAATTAGACTCACAGTCTCACTGTCGGCAGGTAGCCATTCTATCTGCGCGTGCATATAGCTGTGATGTTCTGACGACAATTACTGCATTGTATCCTTAAACGGACATTGACATGTAAAACAGCAGTCTACGCTATTGATTGATTGATGCATGTACCTCATGTGTGAATTGAACTGTTTATGTATGTGTGTAATCCATATTAAATTGTGAAGGACTCGAACCGGAGGCATTATTCGTTGAATCACGTTACACCATTCAACCATTATGAATTATGTATTTTATATCAAGTTGCTGAGTTAATAAGATGAACAGTTGTTTACATCTTGATGCCAAGTTCAGGCATTACGACAACCCAAAGGTGAGGTTCACCCCATTCGCGTACGAAGATTAGCACGATCAGAATTCAAGCAACACAACCAGTAACCACACACGAAGTCCTTCAACAACATGACCAACCATTATTGGTGGAATCAATGTAAACAAGCTAACAAACCAACTAGTTTGGACATGATTTACCATTAACATGCACCCTAAAAGCTAGATCAAATGTTTCAACGATGTTGTTTGAAGACGACCCACTTTGCCAGACTTGTACAACTTTTTGATGCAGCCCACCAGCTAATGCTGTTTGCTCGTTATGGAGAACAGAGCTACCACTACAGACAACCAGCATTATTTCCCTGTTTGCTCGTTATGGAGAATGGAGCTACCACTATAGACAACCAGCATTATTTCCCTGTTTACTCGTTATGGAGAACGGAGCTAACACTACAGACAACCAGCATTATTTCCCTGTTTGCTCGTTATGGAGAACGGAGCTACCACTACAGCCGACCCCCCTTGCTGGCAGCCTGTATCACAGCAGTCATGTACTCCTACAGCAGTATTTTCTATACCAATATGCTGTATATGATGAGGTTTCCAGTCCTAGGCACGACTGCATCTTAGTCACGACATGCCTGGGGTGCAGTGGTCCTTTTTGTTTTGGGTCTCCTCAGGGATGCTGAGGCTACATGAGGTGAAACAGTTCTTAGGATTATATTATTACAGTACATTTCCAAGAAAATTGTGACTAACTGGCTCTAGGAAAAAGGTCATGCTAATCAATTTCACACTTTACAAGTTATATTTAACACTTAAAACCCCCAACTAGGGCCTGGGTGCCAAAATGTTAAACATTTTTAAAAATGGGTAGTGAGATCGGATAAGAATTCATTGCCCCAAACAACAGAGTGAAGGAGTGGCTGCATACTTCGCCGTCACCGAGATACATTTAAGCACGACGTGGACCTCATAGGTACAGTCAGAGAGCATAAGATTCGGATACAAGTGCTCTACACTCATTCGTCTCTGGCTCTCGATCATGCATACTCTGCCTACGAACAGTGCTGCGCACCACCCACATGCATCAGCTCTGAATTAACATATCGTAGGCACAATTACACAACCCACTATGTCCGTATTTAATTTCATCTACACTTATTATAAAACGCTGGATTCCTTGATGTCTGTTGCTTTATATCTGTATTAGGTTGGGTAACTATTTTTATAGAATGCATATGTGTTCTGACAAGCAGTGTTGAACAAGACCGTTGACCATGCGTGTAGGGGTGACAATGACTTTGTAGAAGCGCATGAATCTAAAGGACCAATGAACTATGACACCGTAGAATTGGGGTTTCTAATTGGGGACCTTATCTCAGATACTGTTCTGTTCACATAGTAGAAATAATATCATGGCAATCAACTTAACACATCACCACACACCTCCTTCCTTTTTAATCATACATTATTGAACAACCTTACCGTAAGCAGGCGTGTCCACCATTATTTAAAACCCACCTGCGGGTGGGGGGGGGGGGGACAAATTGTGGAAGACTTAAAAATTAACAAACAAAACAACCGCACCTAGACTAATGCTCGCACTCGCATTAAACTATAAACTATTAATGGCGTGAATTACAACTCCAAAACATCAACGAACAAATAATCCAAAACATATCCCAACCTTACTCTTCCCCCCGCCATAATCCATTCCTTCGTCAGAACGACGGGACAAAATTCAATACCTTATACACCTTGCCAACAGTAATCCATAAAAGAACCCTGCTTCAATTAAGGTCCCAAAACACAATTAAATCTCCAAAGCAAATTATATCCTATCATCTTGGATACACTCTGCCTTTTCGTCGCCACTACGATCGACAAACATTTACTCTTAACATCACACTGAATAGGAATATAGAAGTACTCTGATTAGTACACAAATCATACACTTCTCTTCCTAAAAGATACTTATTTGGCTCCTAGTTTTTCTGGTACTGTTGAATTACCACAAATCATTCAAACATATAACACACACCTATTTCTCCTCAACCTAAGTTCCACCTCCACCCTACACCCCCCCCAATCCCTTCCACTAAATACGAATATCCCAATCCCCCCTAACCTCCTTTGCCTTATTCCGTAAATGTTCAACAACATGAATAAAAAACTGCCAACAACATCAAGAAAGCCTGCCTAATACAGCGCAAAAACAAACTCAAAATAATTATTCTATCTTATAAACCCTCAATCTTAGAGGGCCTTATTACGGCAAACTAAATCAAAAACCAAACATAGTTTTTCCCAGAGATCGCAGCAAACAGTTTGGGACTGAATGGAAAACTGACTAAGGCTATTAACCAATCGTAATGCTGCAACAATATAACACTCACTTCCCACTCACTCTGAAAAACCAAGAAACATAGGCAATTCTTCTAATGACATCCACGACCACACTTCACATATGCCTAAGAACTAGATCTTTTTTTAAACAAAATAAAACTCTGAGGGGCTATAATTGACCCAAACTTATAATTATCCATATTCTAAGCTTAGGAACTGACTCCAATCTTGTGCTACTATAGCTAACGCAAACTTCATTTAGTTAAACCACAAGTTTTTTAATACATCAACCTTACATAGTTTACAAGCATTGAGACACCTATTTCAACTAAATCTAAACAGCTTTCCAAACAACTTGCAAATCTTTACTACTTTCAAGTCAACAACGTGGCACCTTCAATCAGCCCCACTGATTCTACTGTACTCATGCCCAGCATGAAAACAAGTTACAGTTACCCTCCCCCAGTACTTCTCCTACAATTTATTTTTTTTAAACTTCCACACATCTTCAAGTTTCCATCCCACCATTTACAATTTAAAAATACGGTGCATTAATTTCATTCCTCGACCTTTGTTTCACCCCTATCAAAATTATTCCCATAGATAATTCTGTTAACTCCCATTAAAATTAACATATATACATAATCACAGAATTCAACTTTTGGATTAATAAACATCCATAAAATAGCATTTTTCTACAATCGCACTACATAACTTTACCTATAACCGGGAGATCAGCCCGCCTTCACTCCCTATTCACCGCCCACTTGCAGCACATTATTAAGCTGACTATACGCCCCCTAACATAAGGATCATTACAAGGGAAGAACTCCCCCCAAGCATGACCCCCCAACCCCCCCCCCCCCCCCCCCACTAAAGATTCATTCACAAAACGTCCTTTACACATACCATACGATATCGCACCAAATGAACTCTTAATTCCGCAAAACTGGCCCATATTATACGATTCGGGCGCCTCCACACCGTGCTAAATTTTGTATTACTAAAAATACACCCCAAATCACCCACCTAATTGTTTCGCTTATCACCCTAACACCTATCCTCATATCCTTCCCAACCACTTCATCCCTCCATACATTATTCCCCCCTATATAAAATTCAACATATCCTCAATTTCCCCTCATACTCTCATTTACTAACCCTACATCACAATTTCTTACTTAATCACTAGAATTCTCTCACTCATATAACATATCATCAATTTAATTTAAATACCCATACTACCTATACTTTTTTATCATCCAAAATAAATTCAACTATTCTTCTCATTATATTATCCCAAATATTTTCCTCAACCCTTCTATCCATTCCCATTTAACACACCCCACTACAATACCATCAAACTCTTTACATAAAATATATATAAAATCATTCTTTAACACTTAATATAAAACCCTCTATGTAATCCCCACCTGATCCGACCACGTCCCAGAAAACCCACTCACATCCACCCTCTCAACACTCATATTATTTATTTCAGAACTTAATCTCCCATACTACCATCATTCCCCAATGAAAGTATTATTTGGCTAGCAAATATCTAAGGTCACCTTATTATGTGATTACATCCCCCATGTCCACCTCTCAGATAGCATTTGATGAGGGTCATTGGTATCATAAATAAAAAAACACCCCCAAACCTCCCACCATCCCACTCTACTAACCCTTCACTACGTTTCTTCCTCCCATTTAATTATCCCATTAACCACCCTCCAATTACATATAAAACTCCCCAAACTTCAATACTAACCCAATACTATTTTCAACTCTATAAATTCCTCTACTATATCATTCAAACACCCTCCCCCATGGTTCTACCAATCATCCAAAACCCCAAAATATACTAAGTCAACATATTTTTTGTCCAGCTTTACTTCTGTCTTATCAGATAATTAACACCCTTTCCTCCCAATTCCCCTGTAAATCAGGCAAGACACCTCATCCCCTCTCACCTTTCTCCTTGCAGTTTTAGTCATATCATCCCCAATTTCATTCTATTCATACTCATAGTACACAATACTGGTGTAACCAATATCAGGATCACTAAAAAACAACAACCTCTCCATCAACTCTATCCCTAATTGCCATATGTCCCATCCCCCCGATAACAACCCATCATGGGCTTAACCCAATCATTACTATACATTCGTCATTTAATCCCTACCCGCCTAGTTATAAACATGCTTTTTTAGGGTCTATTGATGTGGTAAATTCAGAACTTTACTGAACTTGTTCGTTCTCTTCATATTCAGCCTCCGTTTTTGTGAATGGAGTATTTTGCAGATCCTATAATATTTTTTTACTATCACTTCTACCACACCTTTACGGCTTGCTTTGGTAAACGTTTTACTGATTACTTCATTGAGGTTTACAAGTTAGAGAACTATTTTTCTATCCTAACGGCATGTACTCAGAAATATTAATAAAACTATACATTTATCCATCAATGAGGTTCTAGATGCGATTTTAAGTTTAAAATTACAACTGATACATTTTTCAAATCCGGTTATCCTTTAGGATCATGGCTACCGACCATCTCAATTGGTGGTACAACCACGAGAATGTGATTCTAATGATGCTGTAGCCACCTGACAATAATTATTGCAGTCATAGTAAGTGGACGCTCTACAGGGGAACACTATGACTCTTTATTAATTAACAAGAGAAGAATCGATTAAAGAATTGCGCATAGGAACAATAGGCTTCCCTTCAGTCATCGAGAATCCATATTCAGGTCCTTCCTACTCAGTAACAATGTACTTAATACCTTTTTCTAACTCTTAGGGTATACTAAATCACCCCTTGCTTTAATAAATTACTGCGAACATTTTGTATTTGTTAGAGATCCACTCCGAAACAAACTTTCGTTCCACCAATTTATATGTGTTTACATTGATGTTTTGCCTTGTTGTCTCAAGATTCATGTTTTTCAAACAGAGGCTTTATTCTTTGCTTACACAAGGACTTGTTCCCGTATTTTGAATATGAAGGGGAATATCCAGATAGGGCTTGCTGTAGTGTCTTTCTGGTACTTAATATGGACCTTCTTCATTATTCACATATTGCATAATAGGAGAGGATTCTGTCATTTACCACTTCAAAGTGTTAAATCTTCATCCCATTTACACTATATTCGATATATTGCATATATAGTTTATTTTCACCTATCTTCTTCCAATCTTTATTCACAAAACTTCGTCTTTTCCTACATATCTCTCAATTGGGGTGTAGAATCTAATACAAGAGTGCCCCCCTAATCAAAACCCTTTTCCAAACCAGTACGACAACAACCCACCCACATCACCCACATTACCATCCAACAATACCAAAAACAAAAATCTTCAAACCCACATAAATCCAATACAATATATATCAAACCCAATCACTCTCCATCACTACACCTCCCCACTCCTTATCACCATAATTCCATAACCAAAATCATACCCCATCCTATCAACACTCCAAACAAACCACCCCCTATATCCCACCCCAAAAAAACCACCAACAAACCACATACCTCCCCAATATAAAATTCATCAAAACAAAAACCCACCCCCAAAATCAAAAAACATAATAAACTCAAAACTAATATCCCTCAAAAATACCCCCAAATCTATAAATATAGGCAAACGGATAAATTAGACACTTCCAAACAAATTTACAATAAAGTCAACGTAAACTACAAAGTTTTCCCTCCAACTATAACATTGCTAACCCTCCATTAAAATTTAACTCTTTTTTCGTCCCCCCATTTAAACCCAACTAATAATCCCAATCAAACTAGATAACCTCATTCGGCCACCCCCAAAACAATTTCCGGCCTCTATATAACATCAGAGACCTAAGCAAATACCACACTATGAACAATACAGCACACTTAAACTTCCTCCCATTGCCACTTTTCTAAATCATTAAATGTCAAAAATAAAACGCACTAACCCTTATACACAACTACCACATAAACTTCATACTAAATAATAATTACCAACCATATCCGCATGCTAACAAGTACAAATACCAATTTAACCCAACTACCCCCCAACTCACCAACTATTCACTAAACTACAAACCCTATTATATCGTGTCACAACCACATCATCCCAACAAAATCAACCCTCAATAACCACAAGCCATAACAACGCGTGGTCAAACTTTTTACATTACTTTATTAACAACCAAACAGTAACCCTCATCTAATTTAACCCTAAAAAACTGCTATCTGTCTATTATAATACCTATCTTAAATAAAATCGAAAAAAGGTAATGTGACAACGTATAGTAAACCAACTTAATAGCCATCCATCCACAAAACCACCAGACCGCTACATGTATAAAGTCAACTTATAGATTATCAATCACCCCATGTAATAAAATAAACTTGTAACCCCAACCCCATTAAAACCCACCACAAGACAACCGTCAATGGGAACCCTGTATTAATATTCCTGTCCTTATAGGACATCAAGTCAGACAAGCTCACTGGGTACGCTTTCGTGTATTTATCTAGTCTGCCCTAAACATCTCATACACAGTGACCTCCCCACAACTACTTTGTATTATACTCTGTCTTATAAGACATCAATCCCATCGTCAAGTTAATCGGACCTGGGACACCTACGTTTAATTATACTGTTGTCTTATAACACAATCAGACAATGTTGGCCACATGGACTGCTACAATAGTCTGTTCCTATAGAAACCACTCAGACAAGTTGTCACCCTGGCGCTACCCCGTATTCCCACTACGTCTGTCCTTATAGACCACCAATTCAGACTACTGACACGTCACGACCCAATGGTCCCTACCATTCACATTAATGTCTACGTCCATAATTCCACATCAATCATTCCTGCTACCCCGTTACTATATCAGCCCCTTATAGACCAGATCAGACATGCAATGGGACGCAAATTGTCATACCTTCCGTCCACTGCACCCTTAAAACAAGTATTTCTCAAATCAACTGTGTTACGTTGTATATACGTAGCCCCGTCTTATAGACATCAGTAGGCTCATACAGCTAATTTTCTATACCTGTCTACATAGACATCAAAGGCATACTTTTCAGTGTAACCCCACCGAATCTAAAACAAAGTACACTTGACATGTATAGAACTATATTGAGGAAACCAGTTTGATAGCATTACTTAAACTCCAACCCTATACACTCAGCCCCAGGGTTGCTCTGCCACAGGGGTTAAATGACTCCGTCCCCATACGGTTGCTCTAAAAAACACCATAGTGAGGATGCACATACCGTTATGCAGAACATAACGCTCGAATTATTTAGCCTTAGCAACGCAGAACAAACTTCACCCCCGTCCTGCTCTTATAACTATAGATCTTTATGAATCAATCGTCACCTACACTCACACACACACCTCACTCACTAGTAGGACTTCGGGTCCTCGCAGTATCTATCAGCACCGACGCAGCACATGCCGTTGGCTGAGGGCTAGATAGGGGATACGCTCGAAGAGCGGGACTATGAGCACTAACCTCACACAGCCCCTTATATTCCCGTCGGTCTCACCAGTATATACTAACATGCACGCGCCCACGCGCGTGCGCCTCCCGCCCCCCTGACAGTCTGACTGATATATCAGCTGTCCGCCGTATATGAGCGTCGCTCGCGACAAAAAAGGTGACTTTCGCTCTACATCGACAGTTTGCACATTTCGCATTCCTATATTCACACACAGTCACAGCCATCTCTCGCCAACACACATGTCATCTTTTTTTCCGTCTTCAGGCACGACTGAAGAAGACAGATGTAAAACACCGCTTGAATTTAACTGCAGTGTCTTGCATACGTCGTTGGTTAACACACATACACTAAGAATTCAACTGTACCATAACTCTATACTATCTTAACAATAGCGATCTACACTCGGAGGCTCGCTACCATATACACCTATCTTTCCGAGTGCTACCTTCTCTCATAATTTTTTTGCGCTACCCATCGCGCCCCCCCTGTTCTCTGGGTATCTTTCTAGCGGTCTCGGTGATTCAAAAATGTAATCAGATTTTTTTACTATCAGCTCTAGTTGTTGATGTCTAAACGTAGCTTATGGCTACCAGCCTCCCTATTAGCTCAGGGCATAATTGTTATCGTTACCTCCATTCCCTATGTCGTTGTACGGCTGCTCATCCTAGTCGCGGCTCTGCGTTTGAACTCTCTAATACTCGTATCATTATTATATGTAGATTGCAATTGTGCCATTATATTATCCAATAAATGTAATAAAACTTTATCCACTAAGCACTAGTGTTAGCGCTAACACGCAAAAGGATACTTTCAGAGCTCCCCATCCTTCATGCGACATTCCTCCAACTGATCTATGTACCCCCTAGCCACCCTAAGACACTTCCCATCTTTCATACTACCACTATCTGCAGTACGCACCATAACCGACTACCGCACTCCCCATGCTTTACAAGTACTACTGGATTATCTGTCATTACTCCCATGGACCCCTCACACTGCCTCCATTCTTCTCTCATACTCACACACGTATCATATTTACGCTACTTTCAGTACTCATCCTCGGATACCCCACCCATACCCAGTCTGTGGCTCGGATACTAGACCATTATCTTGGGCATATTCCCACCCAGTCCATACTCACCGCATACTTTTCATACTCCCATCTTCTCGATACTGGACCAGGTTTCTTGTGCATACTCCGTCACCCTATGGACCATACTCCCATGACTCTATATACTCGCCCATTCGCTTAGTCAATTTCCATCGATTATTAACCTATTCTACTCCCATGACTCGCCATCATGACTTCCAGCATAAGCTTCTAGTCTATACTACCATTCTGGAAAACTTCTCTCATACCCCCAGTGACTAAAACATACTCCCCATCCTTTAGTTCAGTGCCCTTCACACTCCCAACATCCCATACTCCCCTACCACCGATAGCTCCCATACCCACATTGACTGTCCCATCTTCTCACACCCTTTCTTCGATTCAATGAGAGGCTTATTGACAATATTTTTTTTCTCCAACTTTAAATTCATCCCTCAACGGCCACTGTTTCTTTGTCCTTGTCCAGGTGCATAGCTTTTGCCCTGCTTATCCCACAAACATATAAAGCTTGGATATTTGGTGAATCCCATTTGCTGGCCAAGCAAGAAGTTCATCATTTTAAGATCTACATAAACCATCCAGTTATGTTCTAAATACTTCAATTTTTCCAGAACTGTGCTTATTGTAGCATACTCCTCCTTCATTGTAGTAGAATGAGCAATTGGAATTGAGCCATATTTGTTACCATTGTGTAAGAGAACACCCTTCAAACTTCTTTTAGAGCTGTCCAATGAAAAAAGTCGCCACTCACATCTGGTGTATAACTTACACCACCCAATTTGTTAACAAGACCTCCTACATTAGTACAAAACACAAGGTTGTTTTCTTTACAAAAGAATGGAATAAAACCTTGCTCTCTGCTGCGATAAAATGTAACCTTTGTTTCAGCAGTCAGTAATTTTAGTAGAATGAGCAATTGGAATTGAGCCATATTTGTTACCTTTGTGTAAGAGAACACCCTTCAAACTTCTTTTAGAGCTGTCAATGAAAAGTCGCCACTCATCTGGTGTATAACTTACACCCATTTTGTTAACAAGACCTCCTACATTAGTACAAAACACAAGGTTGTTTTCTTTACAAAAGAATGGAATAAAACCTTGCTCTCTGCTGCAATAAAATGTAACCTTTGTTTCAGCAGTCAGTAATTTTTTTTTCTTTCAATCTTGAAGCCAAAAGTTCTGAAGATTCCTTGGAGAGATATAGATCTCGGATTAGATCATTTAGTTCAAGCTGGTCGAAGCGTTGAGCATCTGAAAAATCATCTTCGAAATCACTATCACTGTCACTTGTTGTTCCACATGCCACTGCTGTCTCATCTTCTAGCAGGGAATCCGAAATCTGACTGAAAGATGGAATTGGTATGTCATCTCCGTGTGGAACAGGTCGCCTAGCAGAATCTAAATCTGGATATTTCAACTTTTTGTGATTTTTTCCATTAATTCCCTTAATATTCACAACACAGAAATAACAGTCATCATAGTGGTTCTTGGGCTCTCTCCAAACCATTGGAATTCTAAATTTTAAACATTTTCTTTTCCCACAAGTCCACTGTCGCAGGTGTTCAACACATGTTTTGCAAACAATATGAGGAGCCCAAGACTTGTCCTGGTCACCTAGTTTTACTTTAAAGTAAGCAAAGTATGCCTTTTTCACAAAAACAGTAATATGCTTCCTATGTTCTTCTTTGAAAGTGTACTCTCCACAAATATAACAAAATAAATGCGGTGAAAGAAAACATGCTCTTCTTGAAGATGATGCCATTCTCTGTTAGAAGTGTAATAAATAATACAGGGTGACCCAAAAAAAACGGGTCCGCGCGCGCACAAAAAGTGCGCGCGCGGGCCCATTTTTTTTGGGTCACCCTGTATTAATGAAATACAAAAATGTCTGTATCTCAAAAACTAGAGCTGCTACAGACAAGTAAATGTGATATTTGGATTGAGCAGGCCTCATTTATGTACAATCAAGAGTAAAATGTTTGGCACCAAAAATTTTGTGTGTGTGTTGGGCTGTGTAATTTATGATGATGTCACTGATGATGATAATACTGAAGATGGAACTCTAATTGCATTTACCACTATAATCTACTGCCTCAATACACAAATTGACAATGTTACATTAGTTCTATACATCACTATAATCTACTGCCTCAATATACAAATTAACAATGTTACATTAGCTCAACACATCACTATAATCTACTGCCTCAATACACAAATTAACAATGTTACATGCTAATACAAGTCAACATCATAATCTATTACAGATTACAAAAAAGTAATGACAGAATTTAAGATACTAAGCTATGTGTGCTCACCATCACAATCTGCAAAAATAATGAGAGGGCTTTTTCCTCCAAGCTCCAGACTTACTCTCTTCAGGTTACTCTCAGCAGCTGCTGCCAACACTTTTCTGCCAGTCTTAAGTTTAAAGAGAAGATTAATTAAAGTAATCATTACAAAATGTTTTTAAGTGCATCCACAATATAAACTAGCAATATAGCTACGTGCACATGTGTTACCTGGGTCCAAAATGGGAACAATGAATAGTAAAACTTTACCCTATCAGGCATGTAACAGAAGATAAATAAAGAAACATGGACAGACAGTGCAAGAGGTGACTATGAGGAAACATGGACACACAGTGCAAGAGGTGACTATGAGGAAACATGGACAGACAGTGCAAGAGGTGACTGAGAAAACATGGACAGACAGTGCAAGAGGTGACTATGAGGAAACATGGACAGTGCAAGAGGTGACTATGAGGAAACAGACAGTGTAAGAGATGACTATGAGAAAACAGACAGTGTAAGAGGTGACTATGAGAAAACAGACAGTGTAAGAGGTGACTATGAGGAAACAGACAGTGTAAGAGGTGACTATGAGAAAACAGACAGTGTAAGAGGTGACTATGAGAAAACAGACAGTGTAAGAGGTGACTATGAGAAAACAGACAGTGTAAGAGGTGACTATGAGGAAACAGACAGTGTAAGAGGTGACTATGAGAAAACAGACAGTGTAAGAGGTGACTGAGAAAACAGACAGTGTAAGAGGTGACTATGAGGAATCAGACAGTGTAAAAGGTAACTATGAAGAAACAGACAGTGTAAGAGGTGACTATGAGGAAACACGGACAGACAGTGCAAGAGGTGGCTATGAGGAAACATGGACAGTGTCAAGAACCAATTTACTATGGTTGCACCACTGCAGTGTGGATTTATGATAACAATTATAAGCTTGTTCCTTCCAGAAGTATGACCACACAACAATGGCTGACATAAGTAATCAACACCTTCTACAGGTACTTCCCTTTAATACCATGCACAATACAATAAGGCCTCACACGGCCAACAAACGCATCAAATACAATAATGAAATGCCAGTGTAACTTGCCTTAACAACTTAATCCATCAGTGTCATACATGACAGTACGACTTACACTGAAAGCACTGCAATGAATATCGCTCACCTTGAGCGGCGAAACTGTGACAAAGACATACTCAAATCATTGTCAACTTATAAATTTACGGCCTGAAAGTTATACAATCTAGACACTACACTGTACTAGAATAACCATGTAATAATCCACCAGGACCGAAATATGGCAAGCACTCAGAACAAATAGTCCATAACATGAACTTCACAGCTAACTTGCTGGCAAAGGGGAAATATGTGCGTCCTACCAGGACGATGGCTAGATTCTCACTGACAAAACGTGCGCCTATTTCCCGACTTTCGGTAGTCACATGACTCACCGGTTTGGCAAGCCCCAGCGTCGCCCGGCTGCCTTTCGTACAAAAGATGCACTGCGAAACAGCGCAGTGACAGACAGTGTAAGAGGTGACTATGAGAAAACAGACAGTGTAGGAGGTGACTATGAGAAAACAGACAGCATAAGAGGTGACTATGAGGAAACAGACAGTGTAAAAGGTGACTATGAAGAAACAGACAGTGTAAGAGGTGACTATGAGGAAACATGGACAGACAGTGCAAGAGGTGACAGAAAACAGACAGTGTAAGAGGTGACTATGAGAAAACGGACAGTTTAAGAGGTGAATATGAGAAAACAGACAGTGTAAGAAGTGACTATGAGGAAACAGACAGTGTAAAAGGTAACTATGAAAAAACACAGTGTAAGAGGTGGATATGAGGAAACACGGACAGACAGTGCAAGAGGTGGCTATAAGGAAATATGGACAGTGTAAGAGGCGACTATGAAGAAACATGGACAGTGTAAGAGGTGACTATGAGAAAACAGACAGTGTAAGAGGTGACTATGAGAAAACAGACAGTGTAAAAGGTGACTATGAGGAAACATGGACAGTGCAAGAGGTGACTATGAGGAAACAGATAGTGTAAGAGGTGGCTATGAGAAAATAGGCAGTGTAAGAGGTGACTATGAGGAAACATGGACAGTGTAAGAGGTGACTATAAGGAAACAGACAGTGTAAGATGTGACTATGAGGAAACAGACAGTGTAAGAGGTGACTATGAGAAAACAGACAGTTTAAGGGGTGACTATGAGGAAACAGACAGTGTAAGAGGTGACTATGAGAAAACAGACAGTGTAAGAGGTGACTATGTGAAAACAGACAGTGTAAGAGGTGACAATGAGGAAACAGTGTAAGAGGTGACTATGAGGAAACAAATAGTGTCAGAGGTGACTATGAGGAAACATGAACAGTGTAAGAGGTGACTTTGAGGAAACAGACAGTGTAAGAGGTGATTATGAGGAAACAGACAGTGTAAGAGGTGACTATGAGGAAACAGACAGTGTAAGAGGTGACTATGAGGAAACAGACAGTGTAAGAGGTGACTATGAGGAAACAGACAGTGTAAGAGGTGACTATGAGGAAACACACAGTGTAAGAGGTGACTATGAGGAAACAGACAGTGTAAGAGGTGACTATGAGGAAACATGGACAGCTATGAGGAAACATAGTGTAAGAGGTGGCTATGAGGAAACAGACAGTGTAAAAGGTGACAATGAGGAAACATGAACTGACAGTGTAAGAGGTGACTATGAGGAAATATGGACAGTGTAAGAGGTGACTATGAGGAAATATGGACAGTGTAAGAGATGCCTGAGGATACATGGGCAGTTTAAGAGGTGACCTTGAGGAAACAGTGTGAGGAATAGAACTGGTCACCCCACTTCTAAAAGCTGGACCTCGTATACAGAAATCTCTAACACTTCACTCCCCTATGGTAGTATCTGCTATGGGACTGTCTACCAACCACATTTCATGCTGAAATTAAAATACAATTTTTTAAAGAATAAATAGCGGAGGAAAGAAAGGCCTATAGAATAACAAAAACCAGAGAGAAAGAAAGGAAGTCTGTTCTTGCAACAAGAAACATGAAGGGTTCATAGGTCTGATTTATGAAGATTGATGCTAATATGAACAAGAGAAGATTTATGCTAAAACTAAAAAGAGAAGACTCATGCTAAAATGAGCAAGATTCACTCTATAAAGAACAAGAGATTTTAAGATTCCCATTAAAATGATTAAGGGAAGATTCACTCTATAATGAGCAAGAGAAGATTCCCGTTAAAATTAGCAAGAGAAGATTCATGCTAAAACTAAAAAGAGAAGACTCATGCTAAAATGAGCAAGGGAAGATTCACTCTATAATGAACAATAGAAGATTCCCATTAAAATGAGCAAGACAAGATTCACTTTATATTAAACAATAGAAGATTCCCATTACAATGAGCCAGAGAAGATTCATGCTAAAACTAAAATGAAAAGATTCATGCTAAAATAAGCAAGAGAAGATTCATTCTATAATCAGCAAGAGAAGACTCATACTAGAATGAGCAAGAGAAGAATCATGCTAAGATGAACAAAGGAAGGTTCATGCTATATTAAACAAGAGAAGATTCATGCTATATTAAACAAGAGAAGATTCACACTAAAATGAAGAGAAGATTCAGGCTAAAATGAGTTTAAAAAAAAAAAGATTCACACTGTATTGAACAAGAGAAGATTCACACTAAAATGAACAATAGAAGATTCAGGGTAAAATGAAACAAGAGAAGATTGACACTCTAACAAACAAGAGAAGACTTATGCTGAAGTGAAAAAGAAAATCTTACACAAAATGAGCAAAATAAGATTTAAGTTCATATGAGCAAGACATGATTCAAATTGAAATAAACAAACTCACAGACAATGCTGCTTTATACTCACAGCTGTAGATCCAGTCACAGCCACCTTGTCAATGTCCAAGTGGTTGGCAATAGCTGCTCCAGCAGTGCTGCCATACCCCGGGACAATGTTGACCACACCAGGTGGGAACCCAGCCTGTTCACAAAGTTATATTATATTTCAGATTTAAATGAAAACATATGGGCTGTAACACTGTAACCTATATGTTTGTTTTTTATTTTTATTGTTTCTTTGGTTCTTAGAAAGGGGAAGTCACACAGAAAAAACATTCATACAAATTTAGTTTTGATTTCTCTATTTGGACTGAGTAGAGGGGGGAAGAAGGCACTATATTTGGGTATTGGAAACCTGACTTTATTTACTTGAATTAGTACACCATAAGTCACGGAGTGTTTTGAGGGTATTTTGCATGTGTGAATGTTCCCATGCTCCAGCGGGAGTTTATTAGTCATGTGAGTTGTTGTGAGCTGGGAATGCGTGCATTGTAACGATTTAGCTACAAGCAGGGTTGTGAGCATTGCTTTAGACAAGCTGTTAGCTTTTGTGATGCGTGAATGAAGATCAGTGGAGCGTGAAAGGGTTTCACGGGTTTTAGTGAATACGCATGAAAGGGGCAGTCAGAGAGAGGAGTGTGTTGGTTTAGACATGTGTTGGGTCAGTAGAGAGTTGAGTCAGTAGAGAGCAGACAGGAGACAGCGTAGAGCATAGAGAAGAGAAGGGTGGATGTCTATAGTAGGGCGTGAGTAGAGGGCCGGAGTTGTATTGTAGACGTTGCAGTAGTTATTCATGAAGTAGCCTATTTGTGGCTGTAGTTATTCCGAGAAGCAGAGTGTGTGCGGATACTCAGGATTTGTGATGTATCTAATATTTGTAATGGCCCTACGTCCATTGTGACTTATTTGTGAATCTAATACATTGTTGGAGATTGACAGAGCTGTTGGAGTTAGTACTTTATTCCTAGACAGTGAGCTACACGAGCGGTGTATAAGTGTCTGTCTAACTTACATCCACCCACATATACCCTACTCGTCACACTAATTATAACCCATCAAGGGTTGAACGGAATTCATTATTAAAAAAAAAAAACTGTAACCTACCATGCATGTAATTAAAAAAGCAACTAAGGAGGGTTAAGCATGCGAACAGTTACCCCAGCCTGCAGACATTTTAAACCATAAAAACTTCAACATACAATAATCTTCAGCTCACATGTGTCACATATGGAAATAGTGCAGCAGTGACCGTCCACTTTTGCCCCCCCCCCCCATCTAGGGTTTTTTGGGGGCTACACGAACGCCTGATTAACTATCGCAATTAACACGCGAGCTGTTGGGCAATTAAGCACAGTGGAACAGAGCGAGGTGCGCAGCACGGCGTAATCATTCTTTGATCAGGGAAACACGCAGGCAGAGGGCAGGCATTAACAATTTCTTTGAAGAATCAAGGGCGATAATTCTGAGACGTACCTTGGATTGTTACATTTTCAGGGGAATTAACTTACGTAGCTGATATGCGGCAGGCGGGGAGAATGAAAGACAAGCCAGAGGTTGTCGGTCGGCAGAGGTGAAGAAAAAACCTTTCATTCAGGAATTGAACCGTAGATGTGCCCGGCCCTGGCCGTAGGTGCGACTTTCGCATTAAGGAGCGAAAGAACGGCATCTATGGATATATACCCCGTCTCCCCTAGTCATTATCAGTTGCTCAGCTCTCCACACCTAAGCCTACCTTGCCGTTGGTTGGAGAGCTTGAGTGCCTCAATGATCCCGGGAGCTATGCCGGCGGGAGTTTTACTCCTGGCAGGGTCACCCAAGCTGGACAGGTCCTTGGTGAGGGGCCAGACAAAAGGGCTGTGGAGTTGGTGGAACCCTATAGGTGTAGATGCAGAACCCACCGGCGAGTGGTACAAGCTCTGGTCTGCACCAATCCACCCCCACTTCATGGGTTAAATGCTTTCTTGCCTCATTCTTCACTGTTTGTCTCCTATCCAATAATCCCCATGGATGACGAAGAGATGCAGGCCAGCGGACATTGCACCTTTGTCCCTCTGTGACAGCCTCCTAGGTGGCGGGGAACGCCAGATATACCATCACTGCAGAAGGGTTGGCAAAGCTGACTGAAGAATGATGAATTAGCTGACCCAGATGTATATGCTATTTTTCTGGCAGGACGTGACGATCCTGGGATACTGATACACTGGACTGCCTCCCTTCGGGGATACTGAAAAATGCATCCATACCCCCCCTGAAATCATGAACATGCCTCTAAGACAACAGACTCTATACGAGCTCGGGTGTCGCCTCGGTTATCAAGGCCCGCGCTGCCCTTCGGTACCTGGGGAGGGTAGTGAAAAGTATACTACCAGTAATAATAATATATATAACACAGACTCACTACGCATCCTCCAACTCAACATATCAGGAATCCGAAACAAAATACTTGAACTAACCAAGCTTCTACTGGACCTAAAAATCCATGTTGCAGTTATCCAAGAAGCAATGCTACCAAAAGACACCTCCTTCCATATCACAGGCTATACAGTGTACCAGTGCAAGTTTATAAAATGTCAAGGATTAGTGACACTTATCCGGAATGATACACAGGCTGAGGTTTCCGCTCTTGAAACCAATGACGAAACAGACCTACAGGAAGTGATAGTCTGGAGTGGTGGAAAGCCATTGAAAATCATTAACATTTACAACCCGCCAAAAACACACCTTGCTCTGAAGCCTTTCCAGACCACGGACTTGAGGAGAATGATCATTGCTGGTGACATGAATGGTCATTCACCTCTGTGGGGCTACACAGACAGGAACCCAACAGGAGTAGCTATAGAGGAACTCACTAACACTACCACACTCATCCTACTGCAGAATGCTCACACCCCACCAACATTGCTCCACCGCGCCAGTGGAACAAAAAGCAGACCAGATCTCACCCTAGTAACAGCGGATATCCACCCACATTGCTCAGTTAGAGTGCTCGACGACATCGGAAGTGACCACAGACCCATCCTCCTTGAGATCACAAACACCAGGGAAATAAAAAGAAATTGCTTAACATCACCCCCATGGAACTACAAAAAGGCAGACTGGCATTTCTTCAGGAGACAAGTACGACAACGATTCGAGGCCATCGACATGACGCTAGACATAGACAAGGTATATAGTAAAATCACTACAGCACTACTGCAGTCTGCTAAAGAAGCCATTCCACGAGGATGTAGGAGAAAGTTTAAACCTTACTGGAGTACAGAACTGGAGGCTGCTGTAAACGAGAGGAAAAAAGCAAGACGGCAAGCTGAGAAACACCCAACCCCCGCCAACAAAGCAAATTATAACCGCCTAACTGCAAAAGTTAAACGTCTGAGCAAAAAAGCAAAAAGAGAAACATGGGTTAAGAAATGTGGAGAGTTAAACTTGCGGAAAGACGGAAAGAAAGCATGGTGCCTCATATCAAATCTCTCAGGAATTAAAAGAAAGAAAAAAACCCTGAACCCATCATTACAAGCACTGAACCACCACTAACAAGGGATGCACAGAAAGCAGAAGCCTTCAATAAGCACTTTGCTAACGTAAACAAAAAACAACCACGCAAGAGACTTGACAGTGCTATCAGATCACTCACCAAAATGATGGAGAAACAACCAACAGCTAGCTGTGAGGTCTTTGAAAAGAACTTCACTCTTTCAGAACTCAAGATGGCCCTAAAGAAATGCAAGAAAGGAAAAGCTGCTGGACCTGATCGGCTCACTAACGAGATGATCTCAAACCTCTCAAATTATGAACTCTCCACCATCCTTGACCTCATTAACAAGACCTGGAGAGAAGGCAAGTTACCAACAGACTGGAGAAAAGCCAATATCATCCCAGTCCTTAAGAAGGACAAACCATCCAATGAAGTAACAAGCTATCGACCGATCTCCTTGACATCAAACCTAGGCAAGATCACTGAAAGGATGATAAATGAAAGGCTATATTGGTGGCTAGAAAGCAATAAGATCTTAAACACCAATCAGTCAGGTTTTAGAAGAAACAAACAGACAATGGATCAGTTGATACGATTCACCCAAGAGATAGGTGATGCCTTCCAAGAAAAAAGAAATGTGCTTGCAACATTTATTGATCTTAGACAAGCCTATGATCGAGTCTGGAGGATAGGCCTCCTCTTCAAAATGCGAAGAATGGGAATATCAGGGCGAATGTACAACTGGTTAAAAGGTTTCTTCCACAACAGAACAATCCAAACAACATTCAGTGGAACAACATCAAAACAAAGAACCCTGGAGGAAGGACTGCCTCAGGGATCGGCACTAAGTTGTACACTGTTTCTTATATTTATAAATGACCTCCCAGATGTCATCACCTGCCAAAAAGCACTATTTGCTGATGACCTAGTCATCTGGACAAAAGGAAAATACCTCCAAACCATCACCAAAAATATGAACAAAAACCTGACAACCATCTCTGCATACTGCCAGTTCTGGAAACTTGAAATCAATGTAGAGAAAACTGTGTATGGCCTGTTCAGTCTAAACAAGAGAGTTAATGAGAACAACATCGAGGTCTGGATGAATGGAGAGAAATTAGCATATGAAGAATGCCCGAGATATCTTGGAGTCGAGCTCGACCGTAGACTTACCATGAGACCCCACATAGACAAGCTGATTGAGAAAGCATCCACAAGACTCAGGCTCATTAAGCACCTTTCTTCCTGTGGGTGGGGAGCAGACCAGCACTCATTACGCCAACTCTATACTGGATATGTGCGCCCAGTAATTGACTACTCGCTCCCCCTCCAAACTATTGCAAGTAAAAGCCTCTTACAAAAGCTAGACAAAGTCCAAAATCACGCTCTACGGTTTATAAGTGGTGCCATGAAGACAACGCCGACAGATGCATGCGAAATCAACACCAATATTGAACCCTTAAACCTAAGAAGAGAACGTTCAGCAGTGGAAACATACGAAAGGTATCTGAGAATGGACACAAAGGAGGAGAATAGGAAAATGATAGAGCAGTGGCACCAAAAACACAGAATACAAAAGACATCTTTTCTTAAAAATGCAAAAGAAGCTAGCATCAAACACCACCTACCAGCAGTTAGAAAGCCGATGGTAACTGTCAATAATGAACCACCTTGTTGGCAGGCAACTACTCCCATAGTAAGAACTGAACTCTCTGACCCCTCAGCAGACAAGAACACTCTAGGACCACTACTGAAAACCATCGCTTTAGAAACTATAGATTCATATCCACAAGACATCATCCATGTCTACACAGATGGATCTGCATTTAAAGCTACCATCAATGCTGGATATGGCGCAGTGATAAAATACCCCAACCAGCACCCAGAAGACCACCCTTGCATCTTTGGCCCTTGCGGAGAAATTTGTTCCAGCTATGATGCAGAAATAACAGCACTAGAAAAAGCATTGTGCCGGATAATCTCAGACTTTGAAAGTGGCATCACTCCACCTGAGGATATTGTTATATTCTCAGACTCAAAATCAGCACTCCAAGCCCTAGAAAGCAAAATGTCCCCTAATATTAATAACATCTGTAGATTTATTGACCAACTGTTCACTTCCTATTGCGTCGAAGTTACACTCCAGTGGATCCCAGGGCATGTCGGAGTCCCAGGAAATGAAAAAGCCGACAAACTATCCAAAAGAGGAGCAGCACTGCCCCAGTTCCCATCAAGTACCACACTGCAAACCTGCCAACAGATCCTGAGAAACAATTATAGGGAAGAATGGCTAAACCAATGGGCTTCCTCCCAGACAGGGCGGCTATTCTTCAAACATCAAGCTAAACCAAACCCTCAAGATCCAGTTAAACAACTGAAAAGAAGAGATCAGAGTCTAATTTTCCAGCTGAGAACAGGCCATGCCCCTGTCAATAAACATTTAAATAGAATAGACCCACTACGTGAACCAAACTGTAGGCACTGCCACCACCATGAGGAATCAGTTGAACACCTGCTGTTACAGTGCCCAAGACTAACAGACCTGCGACGCCAACTACTTCCATCGAACCCAACCATCCACAATACACTCTACACATCATCACAGCAACTGAGGAAGACTTGCACCTTTGTCAGAGAGGCAATGGGCTGTCAAGAGCTACCTGCTCACAGCTAAAGGGATTATATCATCATCATCATCATCATCATCAGTTGCTCAGAGAATTTTCTGAAATAACTAGCTCGATATACTAAGAGTTTTCGTACAAAGTGAATGCTTAGATTCGTGGAGTTGTTTCCATCTTTCTCTGTTTACGGTAATTTATATACTAGCCGTTAAGTGATTTAGTGTGTTAAAAGTTTTTCATTATATTTCACTGGGTTTTTCTGTGTTAAATTGAATAGCGTAGTAAATAACATATAGCTAAATTTCTCCAGCTGTAAAGTAAATTTAGTTACTCGCTATTTCCCAGAAAGAGATGCTTTAATTGACTAGTACATACATTAAATAACTGGCTACTGACGGTATATATTATTTACTTATATCCATTTTGTGTAATTTTATAAATGACTAGTATTCATATCATGCGTTAAAAGTGATAGGATAAGCTAGATATTTGTGGTTTATAATCTAATTTAATAACGTAGTGGTTAAAGAGGTCTTACCGTAACACGTGTTAGATATAATATTGATATTTTGGTTAAATGTTTATATTTCTTTCCTAAAATCTAGGCTGATAAAAAACCCAGCGAACTAGCGGTCTTATGGCCATATGAAATTATGGTCATATGAACTTATGTCTTATGAACTATGGTCGTATGGTCCATTGGTCTTATAAGTGTATAAGCAACCAGAAACTTTATAATATTGTTGAGTCTTTGGGCTATGACCTGTGTGGTTCATTTTCTTCATTTTATGAGAGAGACCAAACTGGAACAATAATTGTAAATGTTAACTGGACCAGAACTATACCTGATTTTACCTATATAAATCTCATCAGCCAGCTGTGGCAAAATATATTGTCAGCAACATTTGTGTAATTTAACATAGTGTCTCAGCAACCAGAGGCTAGACAACACAGAAAATATATATGTATTATTCCTCCTATGTCGGCGATCACCACGTATGAACCTTACACCAACCAACTGAAGGCAGAGATACAGTATTTATCCAGGAAAACAATTAATCACCAACTCCAGCGACTACCGTGAAATTTTCAGTCAGCAACTACGGCTAGTCTGGGGCTGGATTTGGCAACAATTAATATGACACTGAATAGTCTTATTACTTATTAGTGTTTATTTCCACGGAATGCCTGCGACAACTATTGGTAAGCGAATATGAATGTGGCCACAGTATGAAGGATTGAATGAACTGTAAGAGAGTAACATAATTTTCTGTTGTTACCACTATCACACAAATCTTTTCTTTTTTTGTTCTCATTAACCTGAGTATTTACGGGATATATTAATTAGGACCTTGTTCTTTGTTTTCTTTACTGACTATTCCATACACTTATTGTTAACTTTTGATCTTTTGGGTTAATTAACCTCTGTTGGGATCTTCTTTTTCTTTTCCTTTACTAGAGGGGAGAGAACCTATTTGATTAATTTTCATTTTTTGTCTGTAAACCATGAAGTATTGATGTATATGATTTATGTTGTAAAGTTCTAGTGATAAATAAACTTAATAAACCTTAAGTTATCGTGTTGGTCAACCCCTACCCTATCTGTTATCCATAGTTGTTTTCATGTTTGTGCGTATTTGTCACAGAATTGTGTGCATGTGGGTGCAGTGTAACTTGTATTTGGTACAAGGAGAGAAAGTGCGTCTGATTTAAATATAGTCATACAGATAGGCTGGATTAGGGAAATTACTCAATCCAGAGACTGTCCTTTCTCTTACACTATCACCTCTGCTCAGACAGGACTATAAACATCTATTACCTATCTGATAAAATCTACGACAACATGTCAAGTCAGCCCCATTGTATGCCTCTGAAAAACATGGAGAACAAAAACAACAACCAAAAAGCTACAGACTTTCATAAATTGGTGCTTGCGTGAAATAGGAGGATTGAAATGGTATGACAAGATGACCAATGTGGACAGTGACCATACAAGTGCCAGTGGAACAAGAGAAAAGAAGAAGACATTGGCGGCAGATAGGTCACACAAGGAGGATACCTGCACATAGCATTACAAGGTAGTCTTATTCTGCCATTCCCAAAGTAAGAAAGACAGACGTAGACCTAAAAGCACACGGAGAAAAGAACAGGAGACAGAAGTGAAAATGATGAAGAAGAGATGGAAATAACTTGAGCTGATGGCACGGGACGGGATGACCTGGCATGTGTTTGTTGAAGGATTATGCTCCTTGGAGAGATAGATGGTACTGAATGGGCTGATATGGGCTTTCACCTCGGGTCATTTCTGAGCGTCTCTGAACAGACAAAAAAGGAATAGAGCTACTACTCTCTCAGGCATGTTGAACAAGGTGACTAATATAAGGTTGTGTAAAGGGCTGGCTACATCATAGTGTCAAACAAGTTGCCATAGAAACCTGTGCTGCAAGAGAAGAGCATGTGACTGCTTGGTGCAGGCTTCATGCAAGGGGACTATGTTGTGGCTCCATGCTCTGTAACAAGTACAAGGGAGATGATAATGATGATGATAAGTGGGCTTCATTAAATACATGTGGGCTTCACTAAATTTATATGGGCTTCACTAAATTTATATGGGCTTCATTAAATTTATATGGGCTTCACTAAATACACGTGGGCTTCACTAAATTTATATGGGCTTCACTAAATTTATATGAGCTTCGCTAAATTTATATGGGCTTCACTAAATACATGTGGGCTTCACTAAATTTATATGGGCTTCATTAAATACATATGGGCTTCACTAAATACATGTGGGCTTCCCTAAATTTATATGGGCTTCGCTAAATTTATATGGGCTTCACTAAATACATGTGGGCTCCACTAAATTTATATGGGCTTCACTAAATTTATATGGGCTTCACAAAATTTATGGCCTTCACTAATTTTATATGGGCTTCACTAAATACACGTGGGCTTCACTAAATTTATATGGGCTTCACTAAATTTATATGGGCTTAACTAAATGTATATGGCCTTCACTAATTTTATATGGGCTTCATTAAATACATGTGGGCTTCAGTAAATTTATATGGGCTTCGCTAAATTTATATGGGCTTCACTAAATTTATATGGGCTTCACTAAATTTATATGGGCTTCACTAAATACATGTGGGCTTCACTAAATTTATATGGGCTTCACTAAATTTATATGGGCTTCACTAAATACATATGGGCTTCACTAAATTTATATGGGCTTCACTAAATTTATATGGGCTTCACTAAATACATATGGGCTTCACTTAATTTATATGGGCTCCACTAAATACATGTGGGCTTCACTAAATACTTATGTGCTTCACTAAATTTATATGGGCTTCACTAAATTTATATGGGCTTCACTAAATTTATATTGGCTTCACTAAATTTATATGGGCTTCACTAAATACATATGGGCTTCACTAAATTTATATTCATTCATTCATAACCCTCCACTCCCAAAGGAGCATAGGCCTTCAACAAACACATGCCAAGTCCTCCTGTCACATGCCATCATCTCAAGTTCTTTCCACGTTCTCCTCATCATTTTCACCTCTGTTTCCAGCTCTCTTCTCCATGTGCTTCTTGGTCTACCTCTGCCTCTCTGTTACGGTGTTATTTTAAATGATGGCGTCTGCTGGGGTTTACCCATGCGCAACGTTTAGGGGTCATTAATATTTATAGAATATGTCGATATTTTACGGTATAGTGAACGCGAAATATATGCGGAGATTATGACGCATTCGCGTCGGGAAGGTCACGCCGGGTGACTTGGTTACAGGGCCTTTGTTACGCTATCCGTCAAGCAAGAAGGTCGTGTCTTGTATTTCTTCCAAGGAAATAAGGCTGAGTATATAGCCTATATTTTATAGATGAATCGATGTAGACTTCAGGGTCAGTTCGGAAATTAATCTAAGCATGAGATTAATTAAATTAAACTAATAATGGAAGAAGAATCGTATTATGATTCAATTTGTAGATGTCAAGAACTCATGTGCTCATTTCTGGCTGTTGACTATAACAGCGCACGTATATAGCCACGATGTTCTTCTGACACATTGTTTTGACACGGACGGATACATACTGATATTATTTGGAATTCAAGTGTTACGCTGAATTGTACATGAAACCTTTGTGAATGTCGATTACCGTTTTGTATGAATCTTAATACATGTGGACTCTAAGCAGAAGGCTTGATCCTTTATTTACGTTTCGGGTTCGGTTCTACAACTGTTGGTGTTTACCTTTGTCAGCACGATAACTCTCCCACAAGGGAAATCAAATACTATAGACTATGCAAATCAGAACGTCGAAGGGATGTTCTGATGCCCAGAGCTAACCAGTCTAACCAACATTGCTATGTCTACAGAGTGACTTTATTATTCAATAATAATACCATAACGAAGGAAACGCAACACCAACCACACCACCACCACCGACCCGTCACATTAGTGGTGGCCATTAGTGGTTTTGGAATTTTTTCAGAAGAACGAACCACAAAAAAAATGAGACATTTGTCCTTTCGAGCCGAAACGAACATTATTTGCATAAACACCGGTGACGTCATGCCCTTGACGACAGATGAACGGTTGGAAAAGCCAGCAGCTGACAATGTCCGTCAAACAAACTTATTTGCAGCTTTCAAACATGAAATGAAACCTATTGCTGACTTTCTCAATGATACAAACAAGCTCTAGAGTCCGTCGGCGAAGCATATAATGTACGATATTACCGCCAAAACAAGATAAGTCACTGATTTTAAAGGTTAAAATATTTCGTCCTATTTGTCCAAATAATGCCATGTTCTTTTTTCTATGTATCCATGTTAAATATTGTTTCTGTCCGTTTTTCATGTAGCGGGTATGGTTGGGCGGCGGTTCATAATGAATAAAATGGCTCTCAGGATGCCGATATTCATTCTGAATGTTCCTAAGGCTGTGAATTAATAGCACCTCGCGAAGAAAGCGTCGAATTATCGTTATCGGTGATCGTTTGGTTCGGATTTGCATTAATTCACTTTGCATGTTAGGTGTATAGTCATGTTATAACTGTTGTTTTCTGATGTATTTGGTTCTTATTTTTATTCATTTACAGTCCTATGTTCGTAATCTATCTTGTTATTCTGATCTATCTATCTTTAATTTTAATTAAATGTATTGTATTAACGTCAAATGAGTCCTGTGACGTCATCATTCTTAGTGCCAAATATGTTCGTTTCCTTCAGTTAACCTTCACCCTTCTACATTTCCTGTTACTAAACTTGGTTTTATAATATCATTTATTTTTGTGAAAATGTCACTTTTGTATTGTGCTACTGTTCTGTACTCCTTGGTTAACCCATTGTGTTGTCTGTATTCATTTCATCCTTCTATAATTTAATATTAATGCTATAATTTCTTCATTAATAATATTGTGGATGAATATGATTAAATTTTTATCAGCTTTGATGAGGAATTAGGGACTTTGCACATATTTGCAGTAGTGGTCCTAGAAATGGGCAATGCACTTTATGCCTCATGATTATGGCATAATATATAATGGTTAATTATTAAAACTTTATAACATATTAATACATATTTAATATAAATTAGTACACTTTCTCAGTACTTTATTGTGAACTTAGTGACAATTAAGACTAATTATTTAGGGATAATACACATAATTATTAAATATTAATATTAAGCGCTTGATATAATTTCAGCAGCTTATATAACTAACTATCATAACTATTTATGATAGATATCAGTGAGTATATATATAATATTTTTACAAAATATTAAAGATTGTGGAACTTATACATAACAATACAGGAATATTACAATTTCTTGTATTAATTATTCATTCGTTGATTAATTATAATTATCGACATATATTATATTGTTGATTACAAGACATAAGTAATTGAACACTTAAATAATTAAACTCCAAGAATGCTTACCTTGGATCATTTCATTAAAATTGGAAAAGATTGTAATAAAAAGGGAGAGGCACTCCTTGAATTTGCTGAACAACAACTGGCAAGATATAAGGCAGAGATGGAAGAACTTGACAGAAAAGAGGCTGAAAAGAAAACTATTGCTAAGGCAGAGATGGAAGAACTTGAAAGAAAACAGGCTGAAAAGAAAACTATTGCTAAGGCAGAGATGGAAAAACTTGAAAGAAAACAGGCGGAAAAGAAAGCAGAATTAAGACAAGAAGAAGAAAGAAAGGTGGCAAGAGATGAAATCCTACGGATTGAAGAAGAGAATAAATTGAAACGACAAGAAATCATATTGCAGCAAGAAATGGAATTGCAACGGCTTAAATTGGAAACAGCAAAACTTAATTCGCAGAGTGCTGCAGCAAGCCAAAATGATAATGCTCAATCTGGATCTTCATCCACCCGACTTAAGGGCAATTATTACTTTAAATTACCACCATTCAAATTACACGTGGACGACCTTTCATCGTGGCTGGCGCGCTTCGAGGATATATGTAAGGTCAATAACCTTGACAAAACTGCATGGGCACTTAAACTTAAGGAATTTCTGGATGGCGAACCTGCAAGTGCAGCACAAAACATTGATCCTACATTAGCCACAGATTATGAGGCCATTAAGACGTTGTTATTACGTCGTTTCCACTTGAACGAAGAGGCATGTAGATTACGTTTCAAAAGTTTGTTGCCAGATAACAATAAAGATTTCACAGGTTTTATTGCTAACATACGCAATACTTTTAACAGATGGGTTGAACTGGCAGGTGTCAACAAATCTTACGACAAATTAGTTGATTTATTATTAAGGGATAAAGTGTTATCTTCTGTCAGCCCACCATTCTTTGCTTATCTACAAGAAAGAAAACCAGAATCTATTGATGAGTTAGAAAAAATTTCTTTAAATTACTGCACAGCTCATCCGAATGCTAATATTTCTGGCTCGTTGATAAGAGAACCACTTCCTGTAGCCTCCAATATGGCATATCATAATCATAACAAACCTAGAACACACAGTGTGGACAGAGGTAGGTTCAAAGGAAACTATGACATTAATTTTCATAAGGGACAGAATAACTTTAACAATAACTTTAATAGAGGAAGACAACAAACCAGAAATTATTCACCTCAGTCAAGATACAACAGTAATCCACGTAACTCAAGTTATAATCGGTCATATCAATATAATAATGGTAACAATTGGAACAATAGCGATAATTATAACTCGAGACATCGAGATAACAATTATAATAGACGACAACGAGATAATTCAACTAATTATTCTCGTAATCGTTCTCATTCTCGTGGATCTTCACATTATAACCATAATACCGGGGCAGCAGTTACAAATGATATCACCCCTAAGGTTCAGGTTCCACCTAACGATAATACAATGAATTCTTCTGCTGCATGCTTTGCTATAAATTATAACGTGGCAAATAGTTGCCCACAATGCAATCTTATTTTTCAGAAGGCAAAGGAGACAGTGCTAAACTGCGGACACATTACACCAGAAGTAGGTCTTGCAGCCAATGATGGAACAGGCTCTCTGATTTTTAACAGAGGGATAGTAAACGGAGCTGTAGTTTCTGTATTGAGAGACTCGGGGTCCACAACCATTGGAGTGCGACAGTCGCTAGTACATCCTAGCTGTGCAACGGGGGAATATGTCCGTTGCATGACTTTTGGGGGAACTATTGAGTTTTACCCCACAGCTATTATCCATGGAGAGTGTCAATGATAATAAGATGGATGCAGAAAAACAGGAGGATATTGAGGTCAATTCACCTATTGACAGGGAATCATTTGCTAACAAACAAAAAAATGACAAATCTCTAAATAAATTTTTTAACCTAGTTAATAAGGTTGATAATTTACCTTCAGGTAATAAGAACAAACATTGGTTTATTATGAAAAATGATATACTAATTAGATGTTTTAGTGATAAATCACTGGTAAAACAACAAGTGATGGTACCGGCTGCTTTTAGACGGTACATTCTTCAACACGCGCATGACTCGCAGTGTGCAGGACATATGGGATATACTCGAACACGATCTCGAGTATTGTCTTCATTCTTTTGGCCAGGAGTGTCACGTGATATTTCGCAGTATGTACGTTCTTGTACTACGTGCCAGGAAGTGAAAGCACGTGGAGCTTTTCACACGGCGCCTATTCAGGCTTGCGATATCTCAGTACGACCTTTTGACAAGATGGCCATAGATATAATTGGTCCACTTCTACCATCTGCGAGAGACATAGATTTGTTTCTCACGTGCATTGATTTATGCACACGATGGCCAGAAGCCCCATTTCCATTGAAGACAACCACTACCAACAGATGTAGCTGATGCATTACATCTAATTTTCTCTAGAATAGGGGTTTCCTAGAAATATATTATCTGATCATGGGGGTCGCAGTTTATATCCGATATACCATGAAGGAGGTAATGAAAACCTGGAACATTGATAGGAAATTTGAGTAGTATTTATCATCCCATGAGTAACGGTGCAGTTGAAAAGACTTAACCGTACACTTAAGCAAATTTTACATAAGGTTACTTTAAACACCCTCAGGACTGGGACAGAGCACTCCCAGCTGTCCTATTTGCTTACCGAGAGGTGCCACATGAACAAACTGGCTTCTCTCCCTTTGAGTTAGTTTTTTGGTGCCCCTCCGAGAGGTCCTATGGGACTGATAAAAGATTTATTAATTGATGCAGAAGATGACTCAGGACACTCAGGCATCTTATGAGTGTGTGATTAATCTTCGAAATAATATTATTGAGTCTTGCCAATTGGCAACAGCTTTTCTGAGGCTGCAAAAGCTAAGGCTCGATCTATACAAAATCGATCTAGACGATCACGTCAATTATACCCAGACGATGAGGCTTATGTATTACTCCCTCACAATAACAATAAGTTATTGATCTCATGGACTGGTCCTTATAAGGTTACTGATAAAATTTCAGACGTTGACTACGTCTTAGATATCAAGGGACACAGAAAGATATTCCATATTAATATGCTCAAGCAATTTCATACACGTCCTGAACACTTACAGTCAATTTTTTTCATGAACTAGATGACAATACTGTATCTACTTGTCATTATTCTAATCTATCTGTTATACAGGAGGAAGAATCTTCTTTTCCTGAAGTGCAGATGCCTTTACCTGTACTTACTGTCCAATCTACTGAATCTTGGCGTGATGTGACCATTTCTTCTACGGTTACACCGCAACAGCATCAACGCGTTGCTGATCTACTACAATCTTTCTCATGTGTGTTAACTGATGTACCGGGGTTGCACATCTGTAATTAGTCACGATATTATTCTCAACGATGATACACCAATTCGTGTTTATCCTTATTCTGTACCTCTACATTTTCTGAGTAAGACATCTCAGGAACTCGAACAGATGATATCATTAGGTATTATTGAGACTAGTACATCTCCATTTTCTTCTCCTTTAGTCATTGTCCGGAAAAGGACAACAACATACGTTTATGTGTTGACTATAGGAAACTTAATGCGCAGACAGTACCAGATAGCGAACCACATCCGATCCTTGACGATTTACTTCCTCGTCTATCCAATGCTACACTTTTCACTAAAATTGACTGAACCAAAGGTTATGGGCAGATTCCAGTAACCGAAAGAGCCAAATACTACACAGCATTCTCAACTCCACAAGGTCTTTACCAGTGGAACGTGATGCCTTTTGGGCTAATGAATGCTCCAGCTACCTTTATTCGCATGATGCGAAAAATTTTAGCAGGTAGATCAGATATAATTACCTATCTTGACGACATAATGTTTTGTTTAGTTCATCATTGAGGGAACATTTTTTTGGGTCTTAAATCAGTTTTGGAAATTATTGCGGGATTCTTCTATAACAAATTAACCCGCTAAAACCAACTAAAATTCAAATAGCGTGTAATGAGATAACATTCCTGGGGCACATTATTGGATGGGACTTCTCAAAACACTTCCAAGTACGGTTTTTAAAATATTTAATTTATCTGTTCCTCATTCGAAGCAACAGGTTAGGAGTCTGTTAGGTTTCATCCAATACTATAGCAGAATTTGTACCTCACCTATCATCCATCACACGGCTGTCCTGTCTTCGTTACTAAAGAAGAACATGCCTTTAAGGATAAATTGGACCGGACGAATGTGACAAAAACTTTTCTGCGCACTCTCTTAAAAATATTTTCATGCCACACTGTTTTAAGATTACCAGACTGCTTCTAAAAAAGTTTGTTCTACGTACAGATGCGAGTAATTACGGACTCGGGGCATGTCTACTGCAATATCATGATGATGATGTCCTTCACCCCGTAATGTATATCTCACGCAAACTGAAACCTCCCGGAGATGAAATATTCCACTGTGGATCGAGAATTGCTCGCTCCGTAATCTGGGCAATTACCAAGTTAGAGAAATTCTTAATGGGATCTCCATTTCTGATCCAGACTGATCAGAAATCAGTGGCAGCATTACGTCGCTCAAACCATAAAAGTGCTAAACTTGCACGATTTGCTATTACGTTGCAACCCTACGAATTCGAGATACAGTCGATACCTGGAACTGGAAAACGTCATAGCCGACACGTTGTCCAGACATCCTACGGATTCTGAATGAATATTACAATTTCGGGAAAATTTTCTGACTAGTCAAGCATTACATTTGCAATGAATCGGTATTGATATCAAGTCAGAATATACAACAATTCAGTTGGACTTCCTACTTAAATAAGGACATTTCGAAAATAAACTATTGCTCGATCAAAATATCAAGTTTTTACGGATCGTTTGAAAATTTGAACTTCAATTCCCACTTTGAGTATCACTCATTTCGATTGAAAACTGTTTAAAAAGGAACAATCTCTGATGTAGAAAGGACAGATTACGTTGATGACTTAGTCAATTTACTTTCAAAGTTTAATAAAGGAACTAACAATGAATGGATAATCAAATCATAATTTGATAATATGAACCTTGTATCTTAATGAACTTTCATACAATTCAACAGGAGGTATCACAACGATTGGATCTTCCATGTCCAATATTATTAAAATTTTCTAGTTATTAAATTTAGTATATAATAGATAATAAAGTCAAAGTGTGATGTAGATAAAAAAAAAATAAAATATACTAAGAAAAGATGAAACAAAAGAATATCACACAATTAAACCTTTTAATTAGTGTAATTATTAAGGTAATAGATATTAGATTATGACATTTCATATATATAGTTAAAAATGTATGAATTTTTTTTGTTCTTTTCTTTCTGATTGCGTTAATTTAATTAGGTATCTATCCTTACACTTCATTTTTCACACGCATGCTAATTTAATGTATACTTTAATATTTGGTTCAATTTGTCCGTACTTATCAATTTTTATTTCTTTTTCTCTCTTGAAATTCTATTTTCTCATTTTCTTTAATTAAATATTAATTAGTTAGTACCATACTTACATACTATAATTAATTTATTTTAATTTTAGTTTTTAGTTAGAATAATTTTAATAACACCTCACATTATTAGTTAGTCTATACATACAACAAATTAATTAGTTAATTAAGTTAGTGACAGTGACATTTACTTTATTTTAATATAAGGTATATGTATGATATGACGTTTGATTTTTTATTATAATATATTACTGACATGACCGCGACACTGTTCTAGATAGAACAATCGTAGGTCATACGTCGGGTTTTGTTAAAATTTTTGATAAATTTGATTAATATTTTTTCAAAAAAAATCTATTTAATAGATTTTTTTTTGCCCCCGTCTGACAGGAAATCTGTTACGGTGTTATTTTAAATGATGGCGTCTGCTGTGGGTTTACCCAGTGCGCAACGTTTAGTGGTTCATTAATATATAATAGAATATGTCGATATTTTACGGTATACTGAACGCGAAATATATGCGGAGATTATGACGCAATTCGCGTTCGGGAAGGTCACGCCGGGTGACTTTGGTTACAGGGCCTTTGTTACGCTTATCCGTCAAGCAGAGAAGTCGTGTCTTGTATTTCTTCCAAGGAAAATAAGGCTGAAGTATATAGCCTATATTTTATAGATGAATTCGATGTAGACTTTCAGGGTCAGTTCGGAAATTTAATACTCTAAGCATGAGATTAATTAAATTAAACTAATAAATGGGAAGAAGAATCGTATTATGATTCAAATTTGTAGAGCTGTCAAGAACTCATGTGGCTATCATTTCTGGCTGTTGACTATAACAGCGCACGTATCATAGCCACGATGTTCTTCTGAAACACATTGTTTTTGACACGGACGGATACATACTGATGTATTATTTGGAATTTATTGTGTTACGCTGAAATTGTACATGAAACCTTTGTGAATGTCGATTATCGTTTTTGTATGAATCTTAATACATGTGGACTCAGAAGCAGAAGGCTTGATCTTTTATTTACGTTTCGGGTTCGGTTCTAAACAACTGTTTGGGTTTACTTTTTCTCAGCACGATAAACTCTCCCACTGGAGTAACCTAATGTCAATACGGATAACTCTCCCACAAGGGATGTTCTTACGTCAAGATACAATGTAATGCTATCAACAGGTTTCCTCAGTGTGTGTCCATCGCCATCGTCTTCTTCTCATCTCTTGTTCCACTGGCACTTGTCTAGTTCTTGTCATCAGTTCCACATTGGTAACCTTGTCATACCATTTTAATCCCTCTATTCTACGCAAGCACCCATTTATGAAAGTCTAGCTTTTTGGTTGTTGTCTTTGTTGTTCTCCATGTCTCAGAGCCATACAATAGGACTGACTTCACATTTGAGTTGAAGATTCTTATTTTCGTGTTGGATCCGATTTCTCTTGATCTCCATATATTTCCCAATGCAATGAAAGCTCCTCTTGCTTTTTGTATTCTTATTTTGATATCGCTGTCTGTCCCTCCAACTTTGTCTATATTACTGCCAAGATATGTGTACGATTCTACATCTTGTATTGGTGTTTCTTCAAGTTCAACCCTGTTATCATTACCTGCATTTATTCTCATTACTTTTGTCTTTTCCCTGTGTATTTTCAGACCCAATTGCTGTGACTTCTCATCGAATGTTTTCAATTTGTCCTGCATCTGATTACGGTTATGAGACAGAAGAGCCAAGTCATCAGCAAAATCCAGATCATCCAACTGCTTAGTCAGAGTCCACTGGATTCCATTTCTGTTGTGTGTTGTTGATGATCTCGTAACCCAGTCTATTGCTAGTAAGAAAAGAAATGGAGACAAGAGGCATCCCTGTCGCACTCCTGTTCTTATCCCAAACGGTTCTGTAAGCTGTCCTTCGTGAAGAACTCTGCATGTCATGTCTTCATATGTTTTCTTTATTAAATTAATGATCTTCAGGTGAACTCCATAATGCCTCATCAATTTCCAAAGTGATTCTCTGTCTACACTGTCAAATGGTTTTTCGTAGTCCACAAATCTGATGTATAGTGGTGAATTCCATTCCAGACTTTGTTCAACTATTATTCTCAAAGTGGCTATCTGATCTGTACATGATCTGTTTTGTCGAAAACCTGCTTGCTCATCTCTCAGTTTCTTGTCTATGGACTCTTTTAA
Organism: Oreohelix idahoensis; assembly: GCA_024509875.1. Lineage (NCBI taxonomy): Eukaryota > Metazoa > Mollusca > Gastropoda > Stylommatophora > Oreohelicidae > Oreohelix > Oreohelix idahoensis. The sequence goes on from JAMPIV010020578.1 coordinate 193,606, forward strand.
TCTCTCAAGGATAATCCTGTTTAATACTTTTCCTGGCACTGATAGTAACATTATTCCTCTATAATTTGTGCACTCTTGTAAATTTCTCTTCTTAGGCAACTTAACCAGATATCCTTCCTTCCATTCTGCTGGTATCTCTTCTTTTTCCCAGACTTTACCAAGTAATTTATATAAAATCTCTGTAGCCATGTCGATATCTACTTTTATGGCCTCTGCTGGAATGCCATCTGGTCCAGCCGCATGATGATCTAAACTTCTTTTTATGCATAAAGAAGAAAAAAAATTATATTGGCTTCACTAAATACATATGGGCTTCACTAAATTTATATGGGCTTCACTGAATACATATGGGCTTCACTAAATTTATATGGGCTTCACTAAATACATATGGGCTTCACTAAATTTATATGGGCTTCACTAAATACATATGGGCTTCACTAAATACATATTGATAAATATGTATGGGCTTCACTAAATATATGTGGGCTTTGTTAAATACATATAGGCTTTGCCAAATACAGATGGGCTTCACTAAATACATATGGGCTTCACTAAGTATAAATGGGCTTTGCTAAATGCAAATGTGCTTCACTAAATATATGTGGGCTCAGCTAAAAACATATGAGCTTCACTAAATACATATGTGCCTAAATAAATAATATCAGCTTCGCTAAATACATGTGGGCTTTGCTAAATACCTGTGGGTTTCACTAAATGCATATGGGCTTCACTAGATACAGAGCCACAGTAGCGCAGCGGTTAGAGCACTGGCTTCCCAGCTTGGTGGTCATGGTTCGATCCCCAGTTGATGTGGGATTTTTTTAGACCGCAAATGGCACCGTGGGTCTACCTAGCCTCATGAACTGGGTACCAGAGCATCTCTAGGAAGGTAAAGGTGGTTGGCATGATGCTGACCACATCACCCCTAGTGTGCCAATGGTAAAAAAAAATGGGCCTAACATGATATTCCCAATGTGCCTCAATGGGCAAGTAATGGGATCCTTTACCTTTCACTAGACACATATGGGTTTCACTAAGTATATGTGGGCATCACTAAATAAATATGGGCTTTGCTTCATACATGTCAGCTTCACTAAATAAATATGGGCTTCACTAAGTATATGTGGGCTTCGATAAATACATGCCGGCTGTGCTAAGTACATGCTGGCTTTGCTTAATACATGTGAGCTTCACTAAATACATATGGGCTTCACTAAATACATATGGGCTTTCAACTCCCTGTGCAACCTAGACTTCAGCATGTTCACATCAAGCCATCCTGACAGTCAAGGTCTGTCCACACATCAAGCCATCCTGACAGTCAAGGTCTGTCCACACATCAAGCCCTCCTGACAGTCAAGGTCTGTCCACACATCAAGCCATCCTGACAGTCAAGGTCTGTCCACACATCAAGCCATCCTGACAGTCAAGGTCTGTCCACACATCAAGCCATCTTGACAGTCAAGGTCTGTCCACACATCAAGCCATCCTGACAGTCAAGGTCTGTCCACACATCAAGCCATCCTGACAGTCAAGGTCTGTCCACACATCAAGCCATCCTGACAGTCAAGGTCTGTCCACACATCAAGCCATCCTGACAATCAAGGTCTGTCCACACATCAAGCCATCCTGACAGTCAAGGTCTGTCCACACATCAAGCCATCCTGACAGTCAAGGTCTGTCCACACATCAAGCCATCCTGACAGTCAAGGTCTGTCCACACATCAAGCCATCCTGACAGTCAAGGTCTGTCCACACATCAAGCCATCTTGACACTCCCTGTGCAGCCTAGACTTCAGCATGTTCACATCAAGCCATCCTGACAGTCAAGGTCTGTCCACACATCAAGCCATCCTGACAGTCAAGGTCTGTCCACACATCAAGCCATCCTGACAGTCAAGGTCTGTCCACACATCAAGCCATCCTGACAGTCAAGGTCTGTCCACACATCAAGCCATCCTGACAGTCAAGGTCTGTCCACACATCAAGCCATCCTGACAGTCAAGGTCTGTCCACACATCAAGCCATCCTGACAGTCAAGGTCTGTCCACACATCAAGCCATCCTGACAGTCAAGGTCTGTCCACACATCAAGCCATCCTGACAGTCAAGGTCTGTCCACACATCAAGCCATCCTGACAGTCAGGGTCTGTTCACACATCAAGCCATCCTGACAGTCAAGGTCTGTCCCCACATCAAGCCATCCTGACAGTCAAGATCTGTCCACACATCAAGCCATCTTGACAGTCAAGGTCTGTCCCCACATCAAGCCATCCTGACAGTCAAGATCTGTCCACACATCAAGCCATCTTGACAGTCAAGGTCTGTCCACACATCAAGCCATCCTGACAGTCAAGGTCTGTCCATATCTTATTTATCCCTTTCATGTCTGTCTCCAGTTCCCGCCTCCATGCCATTGTTGGTGCCCCTCTACCTCTCCTACACCGGGGGGTTCCACAACAAGGACTGCCATGTAATGCTATCAATAACTGCTGTCCTCAATATGTGTCTTATCCAATGCTATATCCTTTTTCCTTACTTCTTAGTTCCAGTGATTTTTGTTTGGTTTTTTTTCATCATTTCTACATTGTTGATCTTATCTGACCATTTTAATCCTTCTATTCTGTGCAAACACCCATCATGAATGTAACTTCTTGATTGTTGCTCTCCATGTTTCACAGCCATACAACTGGACTGCTTTGACACTTGAGTTGAAGATTCTTATTTTTATGTTGGACCCGATTTCTTTTGATTTCCACAAATGTCAAAAAGCAATGAAAGCTCTTCTTATCTTTTGAATTTACTTTTCTTTTTCACATGGCACAAGCAGAGGCAATGATTGGGCAGGTTACCACGGGGGGATGAGTGGTGTAAGATGGGAGAGAACTAGACAAAATATCATCGAGTCATTATCAAGGATTGGTGCAATGGAAAAGCAGAATTGGAAATTAATCTACTGATAAATGATCAAAAATTTAGTAAATAAATAAATAAAGGTAAATAACAGGTACTCGTTGGACATAAAGAATGACAGTAGACAACAGAAAAGAAAACATAAATGATAGGCTTACCGGGAATCGAACTTAGGATCATGGGGTGCAAAATTGGCTGAGCGTCCTTTCACGATGTACTGTCACAGCAAGGCGATGGCGTACATGTTAATTACATTTATTTATTTATTTACTAATTTATTTACAGTTTACAGGACTCAAGGTGTCCTCCATTATTTATTTGATAAATGATCATACTGGGGTAATCCACATCCTCTCCTGTCCCTGAGTTGCACTTCTCTTCTGCTCCTTCCTCTAACCAGCCTTGTGCAAGAATCAAATGAGACCTCAATTCACGGTAAGAAATAATATAAAAAATACTTACCTCCTTAAACAGCTGAGCAGAGTAGAGAGCTGTTAAAGGTGTGTTCTCTGAGGGTTTTAACACAACTGTGTTTCCACAAGCCAGGGCGGGACCAATCTTCCAGGACAGCATTAGGAGGGGGTAGTTCCACTGTGGATTTTTAAAATAATATTTTAACACTGACTTTAGCTGTGATATTAATGATGTCAGGTAAAATATTCTGTGATGCTGATGTCAGGGAAAACATTCTGCGATATTGATGTCAGGGAAAATATTCTGCGATATTGATTTCAGGGAAAATATTCTATGATACTGACCTCAGGGAAAATAATCTGTGATACTGATGTCAGTGAAAACATTCTGTGATATATGAAAACAATTATGTGCTATACAAGGTATTACTGGTGTCAATGAAAGCACCATGGGCTATATTACTGGTGTCGATGAAAGCACCATGTGCTATATTACTGGTGTCGGTGAAAGCACCATGCGCTATATTACTGGTGTTGATGAAAGCACCATGCGCTATATTACTGGTGTCAATGAAAGCACCATGCACTATATTACTGGTGTCCATGAAAGCACCATGCGCTATATTACTGGTGTCCATGAAAGCACCATGCGCTATATTACTGGTGTTGATGAAACATTCATTCATAACCCTCCACTCCCAAAGGAGCAAAGGCCTTCAACAAACACATGCCACGTCCTCCTGTCACGTGCCATCATCTCAAGTTCTTTCCATGTTCTCCTCATCATTTTCACCTCTGTTTCCAACTCTCTTCTCCATGTACTTCTTGGTCTTCCTCTGCCTCTCTTGCCCTGGGGGTTCCAGAACAAGGACTGTCTTGTAATGCTATCAACAGGTTTCCTCAGTGTGTGTCCTATCCATCACCATCGTCTTCTTCTCATCTCTTGTTCCACTGGCACTTGTCTAGTTCTTGTCATCAGTTCCACGTTGGTAACCTTGTCATACCATTTTAATCCCTCTATTCTACGCAAGCACCCATTTATGAAAGTCTGTAGCTTTTTGGTTGTTGTCTTTGTTGTTCTCCATGTCTCTGAGCCATACAATAGGACTGACTTCACATTTGAGTTGAAGATTCTTATTTTCGTGTTGGATCCTATTTCTCTTGATCTCCATATATTTCCCAATGCAATGAAAGCTCCTCTTGCCTTTTGTATTCTTATTTTGATATCGCTGTCTGTCCCTCCAATTTTGTCTATATTACTGCCAAGATATGTGTATGATTCTACATCTTGTATTGGTGTTTCTTCAAGTTCAACCCTGTTATCATTACCTGCATTTATTCGCATTATTTTTGTCTTTTCCCTGTGTATTTTCAGACCCAATTGCTGTGACCTCTCATCGAGTGTTTTCAATTTGTCCTGCATCTGATTACGGCTACGGGACAGAAGAGCCAAGTCATCAGCAAAATCCAGATCATCCAACTGCTTAGTCAGAGTCCACTGGATTCCATTTCTGTTGTGTGTTGCCGATGATCTCATAACCCAATCTATTGCCAGCAAGAAAAGAAATGGAGACAAGAGGCATCCCTGTCGCACTCCTGTTCTTATCCCAAACGGTTCTGTAAGCTGTCCTTCGTGAAGAACTCTGCATGTCATGTCTTCATATGTTTTCTTTATTAAATTAATGATCTTCCAAAGTGATTCTCTGTCTACACTGTCAAATGCCTTTTCGTAGTCCACAAATCCGATGTGGTGAATTCCATTCCAGACTTTGTTCAACTATTATTCTCAAAGTGGCTATCTGGTCTGTACATGATCTGTTTTGTCGAAAACCTGCTTGTTCATCTCTCAGTTTCTTGTCTATGGACTCTTTTAATCTCTCAAGGATAATCCTGTTTAATACTTTTCCTGGCACTGATAGTAACATTATTCCTCTATAATTTGTGCACTCTTGTAAATTTCCCTTCTTAGGCAACTTAACCAGATATCCTTCCTTCCATTCTGCTGGTATCTCTTCCTTTTCCCAGACTTTACCAAGTAATTTATATAACATCTCTGTAGCCGTGTCAATATCTGCTTTGATGGCCTCTGCTGGAATGCCATCAGGTCCAGACGCTTTTCCATCTCTTAGAAGCTTTATGGCTTTCTTTATTTCTTCCTTCATTGGTCTTTCACCGTTAATTTGTAGCGCTTCTTCTGCTGGCTGGATGTCCGGCTGGTTTTGTGGAGCTGGTCTATTGAGAAGGTCCCCAAAATATTCTGTCCACCTCTTCATTTGCTCTTGTATATTGCTGAGCAGTTTCCCATTCTTGTCTTTTATGAGGCAACTTGTTTGCTTGTATTTCCCTGTTAGCTTCTTTGTGCTGCTATACAGTTCTCTCATATTTCCTTTGGCTGCAGCATCTTCTGCCTCTCTTGCCAACTCCTCAATATACTTCCTCTTGTCTCTTTTGATACTTCTTTTTACTTCTTTGTTTGCTTCTGTGTACACTTCTTGAGCCTTGGCTTTGGAACTTCTGGTTTTGCTTGTGTTTAACTCTGCTTTCTTGTTTTTTCTGTCTTTTATCTTATTGATGGTTTCTGTTGTTATCCATGCTTTTTGTTGTCTTTCCCTTTTCCCCAGTATTTCTTCACATGTCTCCTTCCATACACTTTTGACCTGCTGCCAATAGTCTTCTGTATTCTCTACATCTTCCAGCTGTTGGAGCACTTGGAATTTGTTGGATACTGTGACCGCAAATTTGTCTCTTGTTTCTTGATTTCTTAGCTGTCCTACATTATACTGTTGTCTATAATTTTGCATTGTTGCATATCTCTTGAGTTTCATTTTTACTTTGGCTATCAGAAGATGGTGATCTGATGCCACATCTGCTCCTCTATATCCTTTACATCCTGCAATGATGATCTAAACTTCTTGTTTATGCATATATGATCAATCTGATTTTCTGTTCTATGGTCTGGTGATATCCATGTTGCCTTGTGTATTCTCTTATGTGGAAACATGCTTCCTCCTATAGCCAGTTGATTTGAAGCACAGAAGTTTGCGAATAGTTCTCCATTTTCATTCATTACTCCTAGCCCATGTTTTCCCATGACTTCTTCAAATCCGGTGTTGACTGTACCTATCTTTGCATTAATGTCACCCATCAAAATTGTGATGTCTCTTCTTTTTACTTTATCCATAATTTCCTGTAGTTTAGTATAAAATGCTTCTTTTACAGACTCTTCTTTGTCATTAGTTGGTGCATAACATTGGATGACATTTACATGAATTTTCTTTTTTGCTGTTTTGAAAGTAGCTGTTATTATTCTGGGTCCAACAGCTTCCCATTCAATGAGTGCTTTCTGTGCTTCTTTAGATAACATAAGAGCTACCCCTTCACTGTGGTGTGAACTTTCGTCTTCATGTCCTGAGGACAGCACCAATTCACCTGTGATGAGTTTCTTCCTGTCTACCCCCTTCCACTTTGTTTCACACATTCCCAGAACCTCGATCTTGTATTCCCTCATTTCTGCTGCTACTTGCGCCACTTTCCCTTGTTCGTTTAAAGTCCGAACATTCCAGGTGCCAAATCTGGAAGTTCTCCTAGAAGAAAGAAGGTTAGTCAGCAACACAGACTCCTTTCGGCTTTCTCTGTGTTGCATCATACGCCTCCCCACGAGAGGACCTTCCCCTGTCTTGGATGGCTGTGTTTTATTTTCTTTATTTGACTTGTCCATATTTGTTGAAGTTTTTTGTGGTTTAAATTTTTTACAGGATGGGGTAACCGGCCCCATGCCCAACCCTCCTTAGTCGCTTTCTACGACATGCTTGGCAGGGGACAGTGTTACTATTCTTTGCTCCCCTTTCGGGCCCCGGTAACACACGGGTGGTTGATGAAACACCATGCGCTATATTACTGGTGTTGATGAAAGCATCTTGCGCTATATTACTGGTGTCAATGAAAGCACCATGTGTTATATTACTGGTGTCAATTAAAGCACCATGTGCTAAATTACTGGTGTCGATGAAAGCAAACTGTGCTATATTAGTGGTGTCGATGAAACCTTCATGCGCTATATTACCAGTATCAATGAAACCATCATGTGCTATATTACCCGTGTTGATGAAACCATCATGTGCTATATTACTGGTGTCGATGAAACCATCATGCACTATATTACTGGTACCGATGAAACCATCATGCGCTATATTACCCGTGTTGATGAAACTATCATGCGCTATATTACTGGTGTCGATGAAACCATCATGCGCTATAGTACTGGTGTAGATGAAACCATCATGTGCTATATTACTGGTGTCGATGAAACCATCATGTGCTATATTACTGGTGTCAATGAAACCATCATGCGCTATATTACTGGTGTCGATGAAACCATCATGCACTATATTACTGGTGTTGATGAAACCATCATGTGCTATATTACTGGTACCAATGAAACCATCATGCACTATATTACTAGTGTCGATGAAACCATCATGTGCTATATTACTGGTGTAGATGAAACCATCATGCACTATATTACTGGTACTGACAAAACCATCATGCGCTATATAACTGGTGTTGATGAAACCATCATGCGCTATATTACTGGTGTCAATGAAAGCATCATGCGCTATATTACTGGTGTTGATGAAACCATCATGCACTATATTACTGGTACCGATGAAACCATCATGCGTTATATTACTGGTGTTGATGAAACCATCATGCGCTATATTACTAGTGTTGATGGAAGCACAATGTGCTATATTGCTGGTGTCAATGAAAGCACCATGTGCTATATTACTGGTGTTGATGAAATCACCATGCACTATATTACTGGTGTCAATGAAAGCACCATGCACTATATTACTGGTGTCGATGAAAGCACTATGCGCTATATTACTGGTGTTGATGAAACCATTATGTGCTATATTACTGGTGTCGATGAAAACATTATGCACTATATTACTGGTGTTGATGAAAGCATCATGCGCTATATTACTGGTGTTGATGACACCATCATGTGCTATATTACTGTTGTCGATGAAACCATTATGCAATATATTACCAGTGTTGATGAAACCATTATGTGCTATATTACTGGTGTCGATGAAACCATCATGCGCTATATTACTGGTACCGATGAAACCATCATGCGCTATATTATTGGTGTTGATGAAACCATCATGTGATATATTACTGTTGTCGATGAAACCATTATGCGATATATTACTGGTGTTGATGAAACCATTATGCGCTATATTACTGGTGTCGATGAATACATTATGCGCTACATTACTGGTACTGATGAAACCATCATGCGCTATATTACTGGTGTCAATGAAACCATCATGTGATATATTACTGTTGTCGATGAAACCATTATGCGATATATTACCGGTGTTGATGAAACCATTATGTGCTATATTACTGGTGTTGATGAAAACATTATACGCTATATTACTGGTGTCAATGAAAACATTATGTGTTATATTACAGATGTCCACCCGTGTGTTACCGGGGCCTGAAAGGGGAGCAAAGAATAGTAACACTGTTCCTTGCCAAGCATGTCGTAGAAAGCAACTAAGGAGGATTGGGCATGGGGCCGGTTACCTCATCCTGTAAAAAATTTAAACCACAAAAAACTTCAACAAACATAGACAAGTCAATTAAAGAAAATAAAACACAGCCATCCAAGACAGGGGAAGGTCCTCTCGCAGGGAGGCGTATGATGCAACACAGAGAAAGCCGAAAGGAGTCTGTGTTGCTGACTAACCTTCTTTCTTCTAGGAGAACTTCCAGATTTGGCACCTGGAATGTTCGGACATTAAACGAACAAGGGAAAGTGGCGCAAGTAGCAGCAGAGATGAGGGAATATAAAATCGAGGTTCTGGGACTGTGTGAACCAAAGTGGAAGGGGGTAGACAGGAAGAAACTCATCACAGGTGAATTGGTGCTGTCCTCAGGACATGAAGATGAAAGTTCACACCACAGTGAAGGGGTAGCTCTTATGTTATCTATAGAAGCACAGAAAGCACTCATTGAATGGGAAGCCGTTGGATCCAGAATAATAACAGCTTCTTTTAAAACAGCTAAAAAGAAAATAAATGTAAATGTCATCCAATGTTATGCACCAACTAATGACAAAGAAGAGTCTGTGAAAGAAGCATTTTATACTAATAATAATAGCCCCTTCAGTCATAACTGACTATGGGAATGCGCCCCTGAGGTGACAGCCCTCAGCTGCTTATTTTCCTGGTGCTCCTTTCGACGTTTTCTCCTCACCTCTGCTTCTTGTGTGAGCCTCTCTTTGCCCAATCTGAGGTGGCGCCGTAAATAGCATCGCCACTTAGTGCGATCGGCAGCTTTATCCTCCCATGTTGCTGGATCCATGTCCAGTGCCCTCATATCTCTCTTGCACACATCTTTGAACCTCAGCTGTGGTCGCCCAACTGTTCTCTTGCCCTCTGCTAATTGTCCGTAGAAGATATCTTTTGGGATGCGACCATCATCCATGCGGCGAACATGGCCAAGCCAGCGAAGTCTGCGCTGTCTAAGAAGCGTATACATACTTTGAAGGCCAGCACGTGACAACACCTCGACATTTGTCACTTTATCTTTCCACGAGATGCCAAGGATGCGGCGTAGACACCGCAAATGGAAGGTATTGAGCCTTCTTTCTTGCTTAGCATAGGTCGTCCAGGTCTCGCTGCCATATAGGAGTGTGCTGGTGACGCAGGCATTATATACCGCAGCTTTGGTCTTCATTGTGAGTTTAGAGTTTCCCCAAACACACGATGTGAGGCGGGCAAAGGTAGCTGCAGCTTTGCCAATGCGGCTGTCGATTTCTGTATCCAGTGAGAGTTTGTCATTGATGGTAGACCCTAGGTATGTGAAGTGGTGCACCACTGCCAATTCATAGTTATCGATAGTGATAACTGGTGTACAGGAAATTATGGAAAAAGTAGAAAGAAGAGACATCACAATTTTGATGGGTGACATGAATGCAAAGATAGGTACAGTCAACACCGGATTTAAAGAAGTCATGGGAAAACAGGGGCTAGGAATAATGAATGAAAATGGGGAATTATTCTCAAACTTCTGTGCTTCAAATCAACTGGCTATAGGAAGAAGCATGTTTCCACATAAGAGAATACACAAGGCAACATGGATATCACCAGACCATAGAACAGAAAATCAGATTGATCATATATGCATAAACAAGAAGTTTAGATCATCATTGCAGGATGTAAAGGTATAAACAGGGGCAGATGTGGCATCAGACCACCAACTTCTGATAGCCAAAGTAAAAATGAAACTCCAGAGATATGCAGCAATGCAAAATTATAGACAACAATTTAATGTAGGACATCTAAGAAATCAAGAAACAAGAGACAAATTTGCAGTCACAATATCCAACAAATTCCAGGTGCTCCAACAGCTGGAAGATGCAGAGAATACAGAAGACTATTTGCAGCAAATCAATGGTATGGAATGAGACATGTGAAGAAATACTGGGGAAAAGGGAATGACAACAAAAAGCATGGATAACAACAGAAATCATCAATAAGATAAAAGACAGGAAAAACAAGAAAGCAGATTTAAACACAAGAAAAACCAGAAGTTCCAAAGCCAAGGCTCAAGAAGTGTACATAGAAGCAAACAAAGAAGTAAAAAGAAGTATCAAAAGAGACAAGAGGAAGTATACTGAGGAGTTGGCAAGAGAGGCAGAAGATGCTGCAGCCAAAGGAAATATGAGAGAACTGTATAACAGCACAAAGAAGCTAACGGGGAAATACAAGCAAACAAGTTGCTTCATAAAAGACAAGAATGGGAAACTGCTCAGCAATATACAAGAGCAAATGAAGAGGTGGACAGAAAATTTTGAGGACCTTCTCAATAGACCAGCTCCACAAAACCCCTCGGACATCCAGCCAGCAGAAGAAGAGCTACAAATTAATGGTGAAAGACCAACGAAGGAAGAAATAAAGAAAGCCATTAAGCTCCTAAGAGATGGAAAAGCGGCTGGACCAGATGGCATTCCAGCAGAGGCCATCAAAGGAGATATCGAAACGGCTACAGAGATGTTATATAAATTACTTGGTAAAGTCTGGGAAAAGGAAGAGATACCAGCAGAATGGAAGGAAGGATATCTGGTTAAGTTGTCTAAGAAGGGAAATTTACAAGAGTGCACAAATTATAGAGGAATAATGTTACTTTCAGTGCCAGGAAAAGTATTAAACAGGATTATCCTTGAAAGATTAAAAGAGTCCATAGACAAGAAACTGAGAGATGAACAAGCAGGTTTTCGACAAAACAGATCCTGTACAGACCAGATAGCCACTTTGAGAATAATAGTTGAACAAAGTCTGGAATGGAATTCACCACTATACATCGGATTTGTGGACTACGAAAAGGCATTTGACAGTGTAGACAGAGAATTACTTTGGAAATTGATGAGGCATTATGGAATTTCCCTGAAGATCATTAATTTAATAAAGAAAACATATGAAGACATGACATGCAGAGTTCTTCATGAAGGGCAGCTTACAGAACCGTTTGGGATAAGAACAGGAGTGCGACAGGGATGCCTCTTGTCTCCATTTCTTTTCTTACTAGCAATAGACTGGGTTACGAGAACATCGACAACACACAACAGAAATGGAATCCAGTGGACTCTGACTAAGCAGTTGGATGATCTGGATTTTGCTGATTACTTAGCTCTTCTGTCCCATAACCGTAATCAGATGCAGGACAAATTGAAAACACTCAATGAGAGGTCACAGCAATTGGGTCTGAAAATACACAGGGAAAAGACAAAGATAATGAGAATAAATGCAGGTAATGATAACAGGGTTGAACTTGAAGAAGCACCAATATAAGATGTAGAATCGTACACATATCTTGGCAGCAATATAGACAAAGTTGGAGGGACAGACAGTGATATCAAAATAAGAATACAAAAAGCAAGAGGAGCTTTCAATGCATTGGGAAATATATGGAGATCAAGAGAAATAGGATCCAACATGAAAATAAGAATCTTCAACTCAAATGTGAAGTCAGTCCTATTGTATGGCTCTGAGACATGGAGAACAACAAAGACAACAACCAAAAAGCTACATACTTTCATAAATGGGTGCTTGCGTAGACTAGAGGGATTAAAATGGTATGACAAGGTTATCAATGTGGAACTGATGACAAGAACTAGACAAGTGCCAGTGGAACAAGAGATGAGAAGAAGACGATGGCGATGGACAGGACACACACTGAGGAAACCTGGTGATAGCATTACAAGGTAGTCCTTGTTCTGAAACCCCCAGGGCAAGAGAGGCAGAGGTAGACCAAGAAGCACATGGAGAAGAGAGCTGGAAACAGAGGTGAAAATGATGAGGAGAACGTGGAAAGAACTTGAGATGATGGCACGTGACAGGATGACTTGGCATGTGTTTGTTGAATGCCTATGCTCCTTTGGGAGTGGAGGGTTATGAATGCATGAATACTGATGTCGATGAAAATATTATGTGTTATATTACTGGTGTCAATGAAAACATTATGTGCTATATTACTGGTGTCAATGAAAACATTATGTGCTATATTACTGGTGTCAATGAAAACATTATGTGTTATATTACTGGTGTCAATGAAAACATTATGTGCTATATTACTGGTGTCAATGAAAACATTATGTGCTATATTACTGGTGTCAATGAAAACATTATGTGTTATGTTACCTGTGTCAATGAAAACATTATGTGCTATATTACTGGTGTCAATTAAAACATTATGTGTTATATTACTGGTGTCAATGAAAACATTATGTGCTATATTACTGGTGTCAATGAAAACATTATGTACTATATTACTGGTGTCAATGAAAACATTATGTGTTATGTTACTGGTGTCAATGAAAACATTATGTGCTATATTACTTGTGTCAATGAAAACATTTAGTGCTATATTACTGGTGTCAATGAAAACATTATGTGCTTCATTACTGGTGTCTATGAAAACATTATGTACTATATTACTGGTGTCAATGAAAACATTATGTGTTATGTTACCCGTGTCAATGAAAACATTATGTGCTATATTACTGGTGTCAATTAAAACATTATGTGTTATTGTTACCTATCACTTTGCTCACAGGCTGGTAATTCATCGCTGTGCGCAATGGAGCAGAACGCGAATATGCTTCAATTGTAAAAGCGTGCGAGTTGTGGAATGGGTGTGACACAGGTATTTAGTGTATGATGTGGACAGGGTCTTCTGCGGGGGGAACGAAGGTGATCGTTAGGACAGTTGTGTCTGGCTTGTGTTTTCGAAGTGTACGGATATATATGTGAGAGCGACAGACCAGTGTTTATTGTTATAAAATATTTCAGAGTCAGGATAATTGACTCAATTCATTAAGAATGTGTGCCTGATTGTGTGTGGCTTAAGGAGATGGACAGTAAGTGATTTGAATCAATACGGATTTGTAAAGTATGAAGGCGTTGTAGACGATACATAGACATTCTGACTTTAAACCGGCACAACGACATTATTGCTTATGGCTGCTACTGAACACATTTGTAGTACTGGTGTAACGTCATATCATCATATGCTCTCAAAAGAAGTGAAGTACACTTATGTTGTATTGTGACATATTAAATGTGATAAAACGTACAACAAGCTGTTGATCAAGATTATTCAAGTTGGCCATTCCGTACGTTACTGTTGAGACTGTTGTCTATTATATCAAAATATCTTACAAGACCAGTGCAGCACATTAATATACTCGTTACCCCGCATTTATTGTGTATCAATAAGATGGGAAGGGATAGGGTTAGGATTAATGCGAGGCAGCGTCTTTGTTTATGTGCGTTCGAGCCGTTGACGATGAAACTGCAAACAAAACAGGTGACGGCGCAGTGTAGTAGACCTATGTTGACAAATGTGATGTCACTTTCTCATATCGGAAGTTGTTCATATTATTTGGAATTGAAAACAATATATATCCTAATTATAACCCATCAGAGGTTGAACGGGATATTTTTCTTCATTAATTTAAAAAAAAAAGATTCCTTCGGTAACTGTGCCGAAATCAATTCCGTAGGTGGGAGCATAATTGTCTGTTGCTGTTGTTTTTTTTAATTTTTTTTTAGTGTGATACGAGTGTTTTCTTACATGATATCATTTGTGTATTTGCAGAACGGGTAGGTTTCGGGTTAAGGTTAGCGTTATGTAATGTGTTTCTTGGTGTGCATCGTTGGGATAAGCGTAGAGATGAAATCGTGAAATAGTTACACGAGGCACGATTATCGTATGTTATAACTGCATTTGTTTGGTTTTTCTTCAAATGAATTAATTCATTTTTATTATTATATTAGCACGGTGTGGGTGTTTGTGCGCGTTCTTATACATGAAAAAGCTGTATATACAATTTTCCTTTTTTTTTTTTCTGGGCGAAACGGTGAGAAATGTGTTCTTGACTTTTTTTGGTGGAAATAAAGCACAGTGGGACGAATCATTCGGGGCTATTGGAATATGTCGTTTTCATCAGAATTATAGTTAGGTTACAGGGTTAGAGGTGCCGTGGTAGTGCAGTGGTTAGTGCACTGGCTTTCTAGCTCGGTGGTCCATGGTTAGGATTTTTAGAACGCAAACGGCTCTGGGGTGGACTCAAATTGGGTACCAGAGCACTCTGGGCGGAATGTTTGGTCCGCGGGTGATGCTGATTCATTTTTCATCCTTATAGTCCAGGTCACGCTCTCAGCACATGATGTGGCCTGGAACACCATATCGTCCATTCCCAATATGCCTACAGTTTGGTCGTGTTCCTTACAGGGTTAGATGTTTCATGATTCCCTGCTCCTAAAGCTGTCATATTGATGGCCTCTCTCGGGGTCGTTTAAGACCCTTTTCCTTTCACTGCGTTGTAAATTTGGTTGAAATGAAGGACAGTGGGGCACTGGCTTGTAACAGTCTAAAAAAAGCAACGAAAGTTAGAAGGTCGTAAGTAGCAATCTGCATCGGGATGGAATCTTTAATTTTCCTAGCATAATAATGAATTGAGCACCAGGATAATTTTTTTGTTCTTAAACATGGTAGTGTGAATCTTCTATTTATAATAGGTATATATTATATAGCATATAGAATATTATATAATATGTATATATATATAACAGTTACTTTGCAAAAAAAAAATGGCAGTCATATTTTTTGCGCAACACAGCAACACCTGTATAGTGCCAAATAATAATAAAAACTGCCGTCCAGAGGAAAGATTGGTTATCTCCCCTATCTAATTAACAGTGGTTTCAGTACAATATAATGTTAGTATCCAGCAAGGCAAGCCATGCGGCGAGGCATTACTTCCCCCAGGTAAATTGTGAGTCAGATGTCCCAGTTGTATTTTTCAGCTACCTTCCCAACGTGCTCTTCTAAGTCCACCCTCAGTGTGCCCAAAACGTTTTCAATTGGGTTAGGGTCGGGACTGTTGGGGCCACTTCACATTTTTCTCTTAGCCATGCTTTGGTGGTTATGGAGCTGGATGCTTTGGGTCAAGGTGCACACCATCAGGGATCTGCTAAATGAGCAGAGGTGTCCCACTAGTATGTCGATTTACCTTGTCCTTTCGTGAGAAATTCCTGTGAAAAACATACAAGTGGGGTGGCACCTCTTGCTGACATCCCCAAAGATGGACCCTATGTTCCGCTGGTTTTACTGCGTCTTTCGTAAATTTATGGTCTGAAAAAATCATATGTCCCATAAAAATGCACCAGTTTGGCGCATCTGTTTGTGAGTCTCTATTGAGCATTGGTGACGAAATTCTGGTTTTTGTAATTCATCATGTGTAGCTGTGTCTGGTTGAACAGTTAGCCATTAAAATCATATGCCCCGCTGCCCAAAGATTTCAGAAATTGCGACACGAAGTTCAGAGGTCTAGTGTGTAGAATTCTTGGTCACCACTACCATTCTATTTTGCTACGTACCTGCTTTTTAGATTTATTCACAACTGTAGACAGTGAGGAATCAAGGTTTTAGTAAAATTTGGAACAACATTCCAAAGCTGTGAAATAACATACACTTTTGACTTTGACCATTTTCTGCCCGTTAGAAGGAAGAAATTGAGCACATATCAAGGGACTTTACAGCATAATTTTTTTTTTTACCAGGATATTTTTTGTTCTTTAAACATGGTAGTGCTTTTTATCAATCATTTTTTTTGCAAAAGTACTTATATATATATATATATATATATATATATATATATATATATATATATATATATATATATATATATATATATATATATATATATATATATATATATATATATAATCACCACCGTTATGATCTGACTTCTGTTATAAAGTTATTGATTTTCTGGTACATTTTACAAAACTAACACAAACATCACCATGTTATGAAGGTTGTGATAGTTTTATGGGATATAATACACATTTTAAATGATTGTCACTTGCAATATTTCTAATACATATAAAGAACAGCACGAGACTTTATTGGTCTGTTTTATATCGCACTATTTCAAATGTTACACTAATTATTATATGTCATTTGTCTTTTTAAAACCGTATCGCATTTAATACATTAATATATTTTTTGTAAGGTTTTTGGGGTGTTTGTAAGGTTTTTACTGGTCCGGCGTACAGTTTTATGTCTCAGGAGGTTGACAGGTATGTATTTCTCTCACAATTTGGCAGTTTGTCTCTCATCATCACAAAGTTTCCCCCATAAAGGGGCTGGTAAATGTCACACTGTCAATAAGCTCCTCTCATGGAGTCGACATATCTGGAGGGTTTTCTACTGTTTCCAATACTCCTAGCTTTGCCTTAAATACCTGCACAATTTTAACAAGGCAGTGAACCAATAGTTTCACTAGTTTTCCACAGAATCAGATTATTAAATGACAAGATTATAACCCGCTCAATATCGGTGACGATGATCACAGTGGGAAAACAGCAAGAAGATCATAAATGATAAGCAGAGGAAAACTCACTAGGGATTACGACATTATGGTGAAGACAAGGGAAGATAACACAATTTAACAGGTTGATGATAACAACAAGGGCAATAACACAGAAAATGAAGATGACTGGGACAACAGACTTACAGGGATAATCTGGCCACAAACTCCCACCGGTTCATGTCGAGTGTAAGTGAAGTAGTTTCCATCTGTCATCATCAGAACAATATTATTATCAATCAATCAATCAGTCAGTCAATATATCATTTAATCAATATTCCCTGCTTACTTGGATGCACAGATAAATTATCACAACCCCCCACATGTACCTCTAACATGTCTCCACCTATCTCTCTCTCACAAGGTATGTTTTTCCATATATAAACTTTTCTTCCTACTTCCCTGCACGTTCCCCTCTAGTGCCTGTCAGTTCATAATCAACATTTTTTGTTTTTGATCCTAATGGAGCAAGGTGCTACCTCTGAAGCTTATCCCCTTTTTTTAAAACGCTTATACATGTTTTTTTTCAACTCAGGTAGAAAAATCAACAGAAGGTCAACATTGGGAGTCATGACCCAAGTCAGGTCAACCCAACCCCTCTTCTTACCTCCACCCCCCCCGCTTTAAAGTGAAAAGGAGATCATCATCACCCTTTAACTCCCCAAGGAGATTAGGCCTTCAACAAATTTCCTGTCTCGTGCCATCAGCTCAGGGTGTTTCTGTGTCTTCTTCATGCTCTTTAACAAACTTATGTTAAGTCTTCCAGTCTTGTGCCATCAGCTCAGGGTGTTTCTGTGTCTTCTTCTTGCTCTTTAACAAACTTATGTTAAGTCTTCCAGTCTTGTGCCATCAGCTCAGGGTGTTTCTGTGTCTTCTTCTTGCTCTTTAACAAACTTATGTTAAGTCTTCCAGTCTCGTGCCATCAGCTCAGGGTGTTTCTGTGTCTTCTTCATGCTCTTTAACAAACGATAAGTAAAGGAGATAAAAGGGTAAAAACACTTGCCTGTTGGGGGGGGTGCTCATTTCTGATGATCAGATTCCTCCTGTTGTTATGTTCTATACAGCATTTTCTATTACTGTTAATTAATTTACTGGCTCTTCTTCAGGTAAATACTTACCAACAGGAATTGTCTTTCCACAGATTTTGTCGGCCCAACCAGCAAAATACTGGAAAACAGCAATAGATGCGGCAACATCCTCCTTTGCATCAGCCAGTGGTTTTCCATTGTTCAAGGTTTCTAGTGCCTGTAAACAAACACAACAGTTAAAATATCTCTGAATGAATGTGATTAAATAACTTTCATGCAAAAGTTTATTTAGTAAATAAGACCATTTTTAGTATCATAAAGTTGTGAAGATTCTGATCACAACACGAGTCGGAAATATATTAATGGATTTCTCTGAATTCTGTTTATCTTGTCAACCCACCGTTGTACGTCTAGGTACAGTTTTATTAAAGAAATACCTGTATAATCATATCATGGTTTAAAGCTAATCAGTTGTTTCTTGTCAACCCACAGTTTTACTACTCGGATACAGTTTTTTGTAAGTGTGCTTTAAAAAACTTGAAGAGAGATTATCTTACTTTTGTGATAGAAAGCATCCTCGTACCACAATCATAGGGGTCGAGAATAAATTTTTTGAAAAGAGTACAATCTTTTACGGACACCCTGTATATGCATTACATATGCAAGTGTATGCATTACATGAGTAAACATATGCATTAACATGTGGTAAACATGTGCATTAAATGTGTAAAGTATATGCATTACATGTGTAAATAATATGAATTATAATATATGTAAGTATATGCATTACATATGTAAGTATTTGCATTATGTGTAAATAATGCATCACATATGTAAAGCATATGCATTTCATGTGTTAAGTATATGCATGTAATGTGTGAAATATATAGCATTAACATGAGTAATTAATTTGCATTAACATATGTAATGTATATGCATTGCATATATAAATATATTTATCACATGTGTAAGCATAAACTATTTAATATGTGTAAATATACACATATTACATATGTATATACATGCATTACATGTGTAAATGTAATGCATACAATGTTGTAAGTATATGCAATTACATGTGTAAATATATGCAGTTACCTCAGAGAGAGAGAGAGTAGATAATATCACGCCGCAATAATACTAGATGTGAGCTCAGAACTTGTGAGGCGAACAGTTGTCGAATGTGTCACAGGTGGTGTTGTGTTCTACATGTAGAATGTCCCGCACGTTGTCTACAGATAGAGTGAGTGATGAGACCTCTCCCTTATGTCTCGCGCGCTCTCGTGAATGATGGAGCAGATCATTGTGACGCGAACACACTTTCCATGTCATCAATGCGGTGGGAAAACGGTATCCAAGAACGGATGCGAGATGCGTCGCTCGACCGTGTGTGTACTTCAGTTATGACCCGGGTGATTTTGCTGCCGATGGTGACATAGATAGACGTTAACGCCACAGGAAGCTAAGAGGTCGCTCAGGTACGTACACATCAGATACAAGACAGATGGGTAAAAGCTTTTTCAATTTGGTATGAAATATTAATCTGATCTCTGACCTCGTCTTTGGCGGATGACTGCGCCCTCAACTCCTGCACAGAATTGGACATGCGGATACAATATGAGGAAACGAACAAAACGAAATTCTTTATTTCATCAGGGTAAAGAAATAGGCGATAATTGCCTTTTTACATTTTCTGCCCCAGCAATAAAGAATTATTTTCAGTGTTTTTTTAAAAATTAAAATATTAACAACTTCAGACAGGATCAATTAATATTATCATCACAATCAGAAATCACGCAAAAGTGCTCACTACTTCCTGTTGCTGTGAAACAGGAACAGTGTACTGTGACATGCAAGTAATCGCTTAAGTCATTTAACAATAAGCTGTATTCACAGGATCAAGGTGGCATGATGAGTATCTAATTCTAGGTCCTCAACAGAGCACTATTTGCAAGCATCTACACATTGCTGCATGAGGGCCAAACTAGAATGGGCCGGAACATGTTGTTTTCAATTGCCCGAAAAACGCTCCCAAAGCAGTTTGATGTACAGCGAACTCTCCATGGGTAAGCGAACAGTAGGGGGACAAAAGAAAAGCTTTCAAAGTCACACTGGAAAAGCATCGTTGTAGCAGCCTTTCAAAAATTGATTTGTCTCCTCCTGGGTTTGATATTTGCACTGGGTCGCTCTGCCTGGCGGACAAACATTACTCTAGGCGCTCGCATTGCAGAACAGAATTTAGCTGATAAGGCAGAAGGCAAGCGTGCTGCAAGATAAGGTCCAGAATGCACAGCAACACTAAAATTATCGACTCTAACTGTGTCTCCGTAGGTGGCAGGGCCTGGAGGGCCAAAAATAGGACTAATTAGCTACATTGAGATCACGGCAACAGATGTGTCAAACCTCAAACGTCTGAAGCTGTTGCATACTTTGCTTGCAATGGGCAACTATTATTATTATGATTTAATGCGTAAAATATGTTTTTTTTTAAAAGAATTACACTATGTAAATGTAATGCATTACAAGTGTAAGCATATGCATTACATTTGTAATATATGCATTTATGTGTTAATTATGTTATTTTATGCATATGTTGTGTGGCCATTACAATGCTTATTATTTCTTGTATTTATTTTTACTGCAATTCATTTATCTTATTATTTTTTATTTCAATTATTTATTTCAAATATTTTGCATTCCTATTATTTGTTTTTACATATAGTTTTATTGATAGTTTATTTTATGTCCTCGTTTTTCCTCAAAGATCAATATTCCAAGATTTTTTTTTATATACCATGTAATCTGTTTGTATTTTGTTTTTGTTTTTATTATTTATTTTAGTTTCAATTAACATTTACTGATAGTTTTTTACTTGTTCCAGTTTTTTAGAATATGTTTTGTTATTTATTAGTTTATATTATATTCTGTTTTAATGTTACCTCTCTTGGATTAGCATTCACAGCGTTCTTTAGTTTATGATCTTTTTTTTTTTTTTGGTTATGTCTTGCAGTTTTGATTATTTTTTAGTTATTTTTGTATTAGTTTGTATTATTCATTATAATTTTTTAGCTGTTTTACTATTTTATTTTTTAGATTACTGTCGTAGATATGTGACCCCCCCCCCCTGTTCACCCTATACCCCCCCCCCAAGAAATTACCTTTAGTTCACACCCCACCCTTTTTATATATAATCAATAGGTATCCCCCCCCCCCCCCCCCCCACCTTTGTTAGTATTTATTGTTTTGTTACATTTAGGGATAGTCTTTACCCTGCTTTTTTACATTTTATTGTTTTCAGATGTGAATTTTTTTATCACCTATTAGTTTTTTTACAGCTATTAATGATATTTATTTATTTTATTCAAGTTCCATTCACCTTTTCACACATCTACTTTATTTTATTCCAAACACTGTTTTTTTCAGACCAATCAAAGCCATTGTTAAGAAAGGAGTAGTTATTTTTACCAGAATTTTATTTTTTAGCCAATTCCTTACACATTTTTACCGAAGGTGGCGCTTGTTATATTTTTTTATGATTGTCATATTTATAATTTTCCTATCGTGGGGTTGGTAGTCTTCGTGGAGTGGGGGCCGGCCTATATATTTTTTTGTAATTTATGCCATACGTTTCACTGTCATGTTAGTCTTTAGCTCAAGTTTTTTTATTCTGTTTTTTAGTGATGATTTTTAGTAACATATTTTTAACGTTTTTTATCAATTTTTTTCGTTTTTTATTCCTCTCTAGCTAATTTATTGTTTTTGAATGTAAAATTTAAAATTGTTAATTTAGTTTTTTTTTAGTTTTTGATTATTTTCTGGGTGGCCATCTTTACACTTCCCATTCGATTCTCCACTTTTTTTAAGGGGTGTGAGTCACGTGGGGGACAGGGTAAGAAACCTCTAATTATCATTTTTTTATCCCTATTTTTTGTTTTTTTTTTTTTGTTTTTTTTTTTTCCTGTTTTTTTTTTTTTTTTTCCCCTGTTTTTTTTTTTTTCCCAATTTTTTTTTTTCACATTACTTTGTCTCTCTTTATTCTATTTTCATTTTTTCCAACAACTTTATCCAATTTCTCAATCATTTTTCACACTTTACCCCAAAAAAAAAACCCCTTATCATTTCAAAAAAAACTTTATTATTGTTGTTTCTTTTACTATTTAGTATTCACTTCAATTCTCGTTTATGTCCAGTGATTTTAGTTTATTTTATTTTTTATCTCTCTTGTTTGTGGTATTTGTTCCTTTTTTAGTAGCCCCTGTTTTTTCATAGTATGTTACAGTTTTTAGTATGATTTTTTGTCAAGTTGCAGAATTGGAAGAGAAAGTAAGATCGTTGCTACATTTCAAGAATGTTCTCACCTACGTGCCAGGGACCCAGACCTCCAAGTACGACCAGTGTCGGCCTATTTTATCATCAGATATTTTTTTCTTATTACTATTTGTTGATCTGAATGAACCATTTTTCCCAGGGGGGGGAAACAGATCTTCTCCTTATGGCTGCTCTCTTATTCAAATTGATCACGCTTTACACCCAAGTTTATTATTATCAACAGATGAAATTCGACTAAGTAGGCATAAATTCAAAATTGTCTTTGCTTTTTCTGGTTTGCATTACAATCTCAGTGCAAAAGCAAATCAAAGAAAAGTCACAAGAGTCCAAAGAGCCGTTTAAAAATCCAATGTCTTCAGGAACCCCACCCAAATAACACATTTCAATGATCGGGACATCCCACTATGTATATGCCAGGTTTGGTTTAAATACTGAATCACACCGTTCTGCTTCAGAACATGCCTCTTTACTTTACGGTAATCAGAACGCTAGCTATATCTGGCCCGACGAAACGTTCCTTTCCTGGAAAGTTTACGGGGATTAAATAGCCTCAAACTGCCTACTTCTATCTTTGATGAAACATGCCCAGCCTGGACCTCAGTCATTGAGTACGATACATGAACCGGAGAAACCATAGTGGTCGGTCTGCGCCATGTGTGCAATTGCTTAACGTTATCGCGTACTTTTGAGGTTCTGCTTGTCCGATGCGAGTTCTTCGTCTTGCTTTTCTAGTGGGCCATATGGATTGTGCGCAAAAACACAAAGAACTTTTTTTAATGTAATGCATCAAGAAACGCGGTCAAAAGCGTAGCGAGCGGGTATATAGGGCGAGACGTTAAGAACGAATAGATGTTATCTCAGATCGCTAAAAATAAAATGATCGTTAACGAAAAGGTCATACCCTATAGAAAATAGTCTAAAACTTTAAAAAAAAAAAGATCGACCAATCGATGGGTAGTAGAAGACATAGACGCCCTTAAATCAGACTGCTAGTTAGTTATGAAAAAAGTCGATCTAACGGAAAACTAACCTTCGTAACAAACATCATAAAAATCGTATGAGCAAAATATTAGAAAATGTGTACACTAAGACTCATATATGAAACCGTTGAATTTCTATAAAAAAGAAAAAGAAAAAACCACAACGCGGCCAGGCCACCACCCACCACCCGCAGACCTGAGAACCGCAGCAGAAGTGAAAACCGAAACACAACGGGCATGGAGCTACAAGCAAAGATCTAACAAACGGGAACGCGATAAAACTCAATATGACGGAACCTAAGAACTAACACCCCACACCACCAGAAACCGGGAAAGAACGCAAGTGATCGTAGAAAGAAAAAAAAAAGGGAACGGGTGCGACCATAAAGAACCTACAACGGCATATCGGTGAAGAGGAGAACAAGAAATCGTAAAGACAAACTAGCGCAAGAATAATAATTCTCTTCTAGTGAGGGAGGGATTTGAAGGTATGAGTTTATTGGTAAAAAAAAAAAAAGAGAAAATTAAGAATATACGGTGAAAATAGTAAAACTGGTGCAGGCAACGCGTAGGGTGCTCAAAAGACAAATACAAAATACCCAAAAAAAATCAAAAAAGACTAGGCCCCCGCCCCCCCCCCTCCCCCACCCCCTCCCCCCCCCTACACCCCTACACACCCCACCCCTCCCCCCCCCCTCCCCCGCCGCATCCCCCCTCTGTCCCCAAAACCGGCACCCCCACCCCGCCACCACCCCCACACGCCCACCCCCCCTGCAAAATAAAGACTGCTAAACACCAAACCTGTTGTGCAGGCTTGTACTACACAAATCACTTCTTCTGTTTGGGGGTTTAATGCCGGAAATAGTCTGCTTATTTTTACCTAGGATGCACAGTAACACCTGACGGCGGAACATTAACAACAGAATGAATAAAGCGAGAACAGCCTTTGCTAGTCTCAACAACATTTGGAAGTCTTCCCAGTACAGCACAAACACTAAATTAAGACTGAATGAGAGAAGGAAAGTGGACAAGAGAAAGAAGAGGTAGGAATTTAGAGCAGTGTTTGTGATTTTGGTGGAAAAGAAGACGAGTAAGAGAACTTTGCATTCTTACTTACTTAGTCGTTCCCCTTCTACCGTGAGGTGTAGAGGTTTGGAAGAGAGAGCGCCAGACTATCCTATCGGCTGTCTTCCTCCTGGCCTGGTTCCATTCTAGTCCTCGGTCCTTCAAAGATTGTCTAATGTTGTCATCCTAGCGGACTCTGGGTCGTCCTGTGGGTCTGGATCCCTGGCTCTTTGTTTCCCATGCTTGTCGTGGTAGCTGTGATGAATTTACCGTGATACAACGTTAAAATATCTCCAATTATAAAGATAACATTGTAGGGATAAAAATAATGCGTAAGATACTAGGAGACATGCTCGCCTATCCCGCATTTCCCACCGCCATTTAAACTAACTAGTTAAACATGCAGACGAAACGGTTTACCCTTGTAGACGGGAGGATAACGGAGATATAAAAAAGGAAAAATATGACTGAACACGTGTTTGAACCTAAAGGGAAAAAAGACGCAAGTTGTAGTTTAAGGAAAAAAATTCACGCCACTAGTTAACACAATGTAAGGAAATGGACAGAAAAGACATTGGCTCTTATTCGAAACAGTCATTTCTTGGACGTTTTACGATACTTGGTTGTTTTATTTGAATTCAGCGGCAAACGCCATGGAGAAGGTTCGACAACAAATTTCAAAAACTAACCTTGAGAAAAAATATGTTTTTCTTAATAATAAAGTTATGAATATAAAACCTAGCTAGTATGATAGCCCATCTTAAGCAGAGGAATAATATACTTTCATTTATACAGACGGACAGATAACATGGAAGATATTGACGAAAGACTGTATTGTTCACATCAGACTGGCGGACAGTATTGTTGTGCACACTTTCACTAAAGTTTCAAATTTTCGTCCTTGAGACACGGAAATGCAAAATCTAGCTGTAATGAACGAGAGGGGGAAGGTTGGAGAATTGTGGCTAAAAATAACTTAGGAGGCAGATTTGTGTAGGGTGTTGCGTGTAGTTGGTCCAAGAAACAAGTGGTTTTGTGAAAAACCAAGTAGAGACAGACGGACCAACAGACAATAATCCATACTTGACTGAGATCTGACTGAAATTTGACTTTTGGTTTGAAGATTTGAAAAAGTTAGGGGGGAAGTCTGTGATTGGACAAATGTATTCATATTAGCGGGATAGAGACGCGCATTTTTGCCATTTGACATAAGTCTGTCCAGTAACACAGTCAGTTATTTCCAGTGGTGTTTTTCCCAGAAGATATTATATACAATTAGTGGGACGCCATACTATAGCCAGCAGCTCAGCTGAGTTTTGCTAGCATTAACTGTGTTCTAAATTCTGAATTCTGGTAAGAATGAAAGCATTTATCTTGTATATTTTAATATTTTGAGTGATTGATACTGCCATATCATATAAAATGATTACGACAAGTAAGTGCTCGCTCTAGGTCCCCAGCCCAAGTTCAGGGTCTAGAGACAAACAAAACATATATGGACGCCTAACTAAGACTATGGAAGGCGGATCTATTATTGAGATCAGTGGGAACATATCACCTATCTTATTGAATAAAAGAGGAAACTATTGAACATATCTCAGATGCAATGCAGTCTTGGGGAACTGATACTATATGAAAACAACTGGGTAAGAGGTGCTATGTTGGTCAGAGAGATCTGACCCATTCTGTGTAATGTCGTTGTGTTGTGCTGTGTGTAAGAGTGGTGCAGTAGATAGAGTACTGACACATGGCACAAATTTTGTTTCAGAATTGTGAGTTTCTGTTGTGGCACTAAAGGTAGTGCCAAATACTTAAGCAAGTATACACAAGCAGATGTGTGTGCCGCCTAACGTTTGTGTCGGTGCAGACTACCATTGTATTCCAGCTACAGAGAGGAGTGGGCCACAGAAATCCAGTGTCGGATCTTCACAGACAAGATGAGTGAATACGTGGCCTGCTGAAGATTCACCAGTATTCACAACTATTCAAAAATATTTCCCCATCAAAATTATACTTAATTCTTGGGAAATATAACAGTTAACTACAGTTTATAAGTCAATGGACAAAGCTCGTTGTAATCACAGAGTGGGAGTGATGACACCACCCCAACAGCACATCCAGTAATAGTTTCCCAGAGGCAGTAGAAATATTATTAAGATTAACCAGTCTTATAAAATACCTATGTACACAAATTCCATTTGATTATGCCATATATTTATGCATTCCATTTATAACTCCATAACATTTCATATGTTCTGACCAAAATAAAACATTGGTTCAGAACTAATAAATTTAGAAAAAATTGTTAAAATCAAAACTAAAACAGTCTGAGTTAGTTCAGTGTGTTATAGAATTTTATTAACATTATTAGACTTATTAATTACTTGTGTGTGTTTGTATATTCTATTACAACACATTACATTTCAGTACCCTAGACCTTTTAACGTAGCTACATTCATGATAGTAAAAGAGATCTGTTTGAGGTCGTAGTGGTAGTAAGAAGGGCCTTCTGTAATTCACATAAACTTTTATCTCAGGAGCCTTCACAGCTGACCTCATACAGCACCCTAGGTAACATAACAACCATACAATACCATCAAAACCACTACAGTAGCCGATCTTCTCCCATTCTGCAGACATGGCCAAACCATCTTAGTTGGGACTGTTCTACTTGGGTCTGCAGGGGGTGGGATTTTAAGCCTTGACGTATCGTCTGGTTGCGGACCATGTCTCTTCTTGTTACTTCAACTACCTTCATCAGATACCTCATTTCTGAGGTTTGGATCTGGCTTTTGTGGGTTGTAATTACCCATGACTCGCGTCCATATGTCAAGACTGGGACATAGGTGGAGCGGTATACAGCCATCTTCGTTTTCTTACCAACCTCTCTCTTGCTGAGGAATCATCAAAATATGGCCTGAAAAAGTCTCCCAGCTGCTGCTTTTCGAGTGGCCAACTCTTCTTTGATGCCTCCCCTTCGGTCTAAAATAGCTCCGAGGTATTTAAAGTGGTCGACCTGCTCCAGGACCTGTTCTCCCAGCTTAATCTGATGTCTTCTTTCTTCTCGTGATATCACCATGGATTTTGTTTTAGAGCTGCGTATGACCATCCCTCTCTTCTCCAGCTCTTCCTTCCAGACTTGCAAGTTGGATTGGAGATGTGCCTCTGATTTAGCAATCAGGGCAACATCATCAGCAAATGTCAGCTCTGAAATACAGACCTGTCTCATCTTCCAGTACCCCACTGAATACTTTCTTGTTCTCTCCTTACATGCCGTGATGACATCGTCCATAAGGAGTATGAAAAGATAAGGTGACAGGATATCAGTGTCTTACACCGGTGTCAATACCTTGTCGAGGTATGGCGGCTTGCGTACCCTGATTACCCCCAGAGCTATGCCAGCGGGAGTTTTACTTCTGGAAGGTTCTACCAAGCTGGACAGGTTTGCGCGGGCAGGGGTCAGACTAAAGCAGACACCCTGGTCCTCCAGGTTGGGGGTTTTAGCATAGGGCTGACACCCCTGTCTATGTAAAAAAAAATTGAAGTTACGGAAACAACAACGAATAAACAAACTTTGCTGCAGGACGGACATCCGGAGTCTGAGGCTTGTATGACTGTCAGTGGTGAAAGCCGAAAGGAAGCCACTGACATGAGAACGGACGTCCTGACCGCAAAACATGATACAAGAATAGGATTTTGGAATGTCAGGACAATGAATGAGACGGGTAAACTAAAACAGGTCACGGCAGAAATGAGAAACTATAGATTACACATTCTAGGGATAAGCGAGAGCAGATGAACAGGGGCAGGAAAAGTTAAAACAGCAACAGGAGAAACAGTACTTAACTCTGGAAGAGAGGATGGACAGCACAATGAAGGTGTAGCCATTATTCTACAGAAAGGAATAGAAAGGACATTACTGGAATGGAAACCCATCAACAACAGACTGATAAGATTAAGATTGAGAGGTAGATTCACCAATACTACAATAATACAATGCTACGCACCAACGAATGACAGCGATGAAGAGGTCAAGAATGAATTCTATCAACAACTGCAGAAAAAATAGAAGACACACCTAGATATGATCTTATTATAGTAATGGGAGACCTCAATGCGAAAGCTGGTTCACACAATACATATAATGAAAGAGTAATGGGGAAATGCGGCAGCGGAACTGCAAACGAAAATGGGGATAAATTAATAAGTTTCTGTAGTATTAACAACCTGGTCATTGGAGGAACACTTTTCCCACATAAAGAAATTCACAAATTATCAAGGGAATCACCAAATGGTCGGGACAGAAACCAGATAGACCACATCATGATTAACGGTAGATGGAGACATGCATTACAAGATGTGAAGGTAAGAAGAGGTGCAGATGTGGGAAGTGATCACCATTTAGTAGTAGCAAAACTGAAAGTGAAACTAAGAAGGGTTGGACCAACTGTAACTACACAGAAAAGGTTTGACATCAGCAAATTGAATGACCCCCTTACCAGAAAATCTTTTGCTGCTGACATAAAGAAACGATATCAATTTGCCAAAAGTCAGGAAAAGACATTGACTGATCATACAAACCAGAAATTCAACACCATTTCAACAATATATAAGGAAAGCAGCAAATCATGCTTGGGATTCCAGGAAAGGAAGAAGCAAGACTGGATAACACCAGAAACATTAAACACCATAACACTGAGAAAGGAAATGAAAAGAAAGAAAACAGAAGCGAAGTCCCCCAGGTTAAAGCAACTATATAGCGAACAGTACAGTCAGCTGGACAAGGAAGTTAAACGCCAAACCCGAGCCAACAAAAGGAATTTCCTAGACGATCTTGCAAGACAGGCAGAAGAGTGTTGCGTGCATATTTTGACGCACATTTTACAAAAATCGATATGGCTATTTAATATGGGAAAAATATAGACATGCATTCATTTGTGTATGAAAATGCTGTTTATGGTAAAAGCGAGATAATCCATGTTTGATTCACACTTTTGATTATAGGAGTAATCGTTCTGGATATTGATCCAGCGCAAGGATATTGCGCTTGCGTTTGTACTTATTTTTTAGGGCCAGAAAATATATTAATTTGCTTATTGTGTTTATGGCCTGAATTCATATGTATTACATATTATTAGTACAAGTAGAATCAGTCCTATATTGTATATTTTGGATGGGTAGGAGGGACTAGATTCTTGCTAGCGGAAGTATGAGTTGTCTTGACAAGTCGTGATGAGTTCCGATGTACCGCTTACAAATGGCGAGGTACGTTTTTCAAGAGCTGGTCCTTTCGTCAGAAAAAATGTCTTACGACGTGGTTTTTTCTTCTGAAGGAGATGGTGTCTCTACGATAGTTTGTGTTAGAGACTCTCCTTATGTCAGTATATAGATGATTCGGACTCCAGGTAAACCCAGCTCCTATTTTTGATGATCTCTCGTCGGTTAGGCCTAGCTTGACTTTTGGTGCTTCGTTATGCTAGTGTCGTGTTTGGTATCGACGAAGATGACAGATTTTCCTGCAGCGGTTATGGCTACATGAAATTAACCTGATCACCGTAGAGCTGTATGGAAACATTTACGAAATCATTTATATAACCATTATAAATTAACTCTGGCTTATATTCTCCTTCCTATGAATGAGTGAACGACAACTCAGGGAGACAGCCATGTTGGATTTCGGTCATCATATGTTTTGATCACTGCCAAGAGAACAGATTATTTATCTTATTATCGGACAGTGACAGGGAGATCTCAATCTTGCTAGAAACCCCCTTTCGTGGTTTCATAATATATACTACAAACTATGGACGTCAAGTAACTTTGGTTATTTATCGATCCGCCTTCACTGACGCGTTTAGTCAGATAGGGGGATGTGGCCATAATGTATCATGACATTGAACTTTTGATGTACTGCCCCATTATTTCTGAATGTGTCATGACTTCAGATCTGCTATGTATACCTACAAATTGATATGTCAACGAACCATGATGTACTCGTATGTCCCAGTGTGTACGTCTGAATAAATTGAGTAAACTAAGATTCCAGCAGTCTGCATTGGTGCCTTGTAGACACAAGTGTGAGTGGTTATATTGGTCAGCACACGAACAGTACACCATTCGCGGTAATCACACTCTACACTTCTACTTCATACATACACCATCCTGCGTCGGCTGAAGTGACCAAAGGGCCTTGGATAATTATCCAAGCAGCCATTTCAAAAGCAGTAGATCGCATACTCAGGATAAGAACAAGCCAAGATTTAGAATTATTTCAGAAGAGAGTAGATACATACTATTCACGGTCAGTTCCTTGTTGGGCAGTGCACTATTGCAAAGACAGCTCGTGCACTAGTGTCGTTCCATTTTGAAGAAGCCCTTTGACATCGCAAGTACATAGGACCTTTAGGGCTCGACTAACTAGAGGTTCCTATGGAATAACAAACAGTCACTAGTGTCAATCATTTTTAGGCCAGTCAATAGCCAACTATGGACGTTGTATGTTCTGGGCAGAGCTAGACTACACCTTCGAGAGGGCAGTCCCGACAGGATATAACAGGTGATGACTATTAATTTTTCCCATTGGAAGACTCTGGAATATGCATGATTGACATTGCTACTGACTAGCGCGATTTCAACATCAAAACATCAGGAAAAAAAATGGATAGAATTAATAAGTTTGTAGGCCAGCAGGGGCTGGGGCTTGACTCATCAATTTAAAGAAGTCTCAGAGGTCAATGACGCTCTACAATGGTGAATACCACACCTGAAAGCCCATGGCGGGGCAGGCATCAGAATGAATAAGGCAAGAACAGCCTTTTTTAGCCTAAACAACATCTGGAAGTCCTCTCAATACAGCACAAGCACAAAATTAAGATTATATCAGAGCTGTGTGCTTTCTATGCTTCTCTATGGTGCGGAATGCTGGAGAGTTACAGAGAAGGAAATGTCGAAATTGTCCTCTTTTCACACAACAATGCCTAAGAAAAATTCACTGAATCTTTCAGCCGAATACCATCACCAACCAAGATCTGCTTACTCGGAGCAAGCAAGAGGACATGCACACCATCATAGCTGGCAGACGCTGTAGCTGGGTTGGCCATGTCCTCAGAAGAGACCCCGATGCCATCACAAGAACAGCTATGCTATGGACCCCTGAAGGAAAACGAAAGAGAGGCCGACCAAAAACTACCTGGCGGAGGACTGTGGAGGCTGAGATGCAAAGAATGAACCAGAGTTGGGGCACTGTACGAAGGATGACCGCCGACCGAGCAAAGTGGAATCAATTTGTTGTTGCCCTACAAGACGCCACTAGGCGTGATGGCCACTGACTGCTTTTGACGGTCGGCGGCTAAGGATCAAAGAAGAAGACTGCCGATACGAAATACAATAAATTCTCTAATGCTGAAAACAATATTTGTGGCCTGTTAAAAACGTTGCATGTGAACACTTCAGGCCCATTTAAATCTTGCGCGTGGGGGTTACTTTTTTGCGTACACCAGCAAATAAAGTAGCGCCAACAAAAGGGGAGATAAACGGTTACTGGTAATCTCCGATTAGGTTGGTTTTTTTCCATTGACCAATCCGGTATTATTTATTCTATTTTGTTGTTGTTGTTGTTTGTAATCAGTAAATTTTCGTTTCCCCTCACTGTTGCAGAGTTAGTTAGCTAGTTAGTCAGTCAGTCAGCCAGCTCGCCCGCCCGCCTTTTAGTTAGTTAGTTAGTTAGTCAGTCAGTGAGTTGTTTTGTTTGTTAGTCAGTCAGTTAGTTAGTTAGTCAGTCAGTTAGTTAGTTTGCTAGTCAGTTAGTTAGTCAGTCAGTTAGTTAGTTAGTTCGTCAGGCAGTCATTCAGTTAGTTAGTTAGTCAGGCAGTCACGCAGTCATTCAGTTAGTTAGTTTGTTTGTTAGTTAGTCACTTAGTCAGTCAGTTAGTCAATCAGTCAGTTATTCAGTCAGTCAGGCAATCAGCTAGCCAGTCAGGCAATCATTTAGTCAGTCAGGAGGCAATCAGTTAGGCAGGCAATCAGTTAGTCAGGCAATCAGTTAGTCAGGCAGGCATTCAGTTAGTCAGTCAGTCAAACAATCAGTTAGTCAGTCAGTTAGTCAGTCAGGCAATCAGTTAGTCGGTCAGTCAGTTAGTCATGCAATCAGTTAATCAGTTAGTCAGTCAGGCAGGCAATCAGTTAGTCAGGCAGTCAGTTAGTCAGTCAGTCAATCAGGTAGTTAATCAGTCAGGCAGTCAATTAGTCAGGCAGTCAGTTAGTCAGTCAGGCAGTCAGTTAGTCAGGCAGTCAGTTAGTCAGTCAGTTAGTCAGTCAGTTAGTTAGTCAATCAGGCAGTCAGTTAGTTAGTCAGTCAGTTAGTCAGTCAGTTAGTTAGTCAATCAGGCAGTCAGTTAGTCAGTCAGTAGTCAATCAGGCTGTCAGTCAGTCAGTCAGTTAGTTAGTCAGGCAGTCAGGCAATCATTCAGTTAGTTAGTAAGTCAGTCAGTTAGTCAATTAGTTAATTAGTTAGTCAAGCAGTTAGTTAGTTAGTCAGTCAGTTAGTCAGTCAGCTAGTTATTCAATTAGGCAGTCAATCAGTTAGTTAGTCAGTCAGTCAGGCAATCACACACAACTTTATATAAATGAGCAATTTCTATACACGTAAATACACACGTAAGAATATAAAAAAATAATAATACATTTTTCAGACTTATTCCTTCGTTATGACTGGGTATGGAGACGTTTTTGCACATGCTGGTCGATAGCGCTTTTCTGCAGTCATAGGTGCAGTCTTTTTATATGAGTTAAGAATAATTGTTTTTAACTCTTTGACTCAGCAATTTTTTTTCCACCCTGTGCCGTAATTTCAGTTCACGATAGACTAAAAACAACGCACAGAGCGTTGTTTTGGCACTGGTGTGAAATCTGACCAACGCTCTGAGCGTTGTTCCGGAGTCAAAGAGTTCATAACTCCTAGCTTTAACACATGAGGAAGATTTCCTCGGACTTGTGACTCTATTATAGAAGAAGTTTTATACCTTTTTTTAATTTTACAAGTTACTTCTTAATAACTTTGGCACGCCCTATAATAAAATTAATTTTGCTATTCTCCAACATTGTCATAGTCAGGATAGACATAGGATTTGCACTTTTTGCATGTCACTTCAGAAAAATAATAACATGTTATCATCGATAACATATATTTGTCTCTTGTAAAAACAAGAAGCCCAGTGATCAAAAGGCCTGGCAAGATTGAATTTAATCATTGACTCTATTATCGTCTGGTTCAGCAGGCTTTTCTTAATTAGATAGATAAACATGTCAGGCGTGGCTTAAGCCGGCGTTAGCTTTAAAACACGTTTTATCTCAGAGGGATGCAGCGAGACAATTTTCAACAAAATACTGCCGTAGAGAAATAAAGCATAGGATGAACAGAAAGATGGACGAATGAATAGGACGTTCTGTCACACTCTTGCAGCAGTGGTTTCTGTGACATTTTGTTTACATGATGAGGTTGCTAACTCCATGCACAACCTCATAGTAAGCGCCTGATACGACATGCCTAAGCTTGCTGTAGATCTATTCTTTGTCTCGTCAGGGAAATACTCAGAACATATTACACACTACCAATGGCTTCTGTTTTTTTTTTTTTAACTTTCTGTTTGTGTTATACACTTCTCGCGATATCTCGTGTGTCTGACAGACGGTGAAACCGTTTCCGGCAGGAACCTCTTCACTTCTTATTGCTGCTATTGAAAACACGTTTCAAAATATGAGATGCACATTTGATGTTTTTTGTTTTGTTTTGTTTGTGGTTGTCAATTTGTGCTCGTTAAAGCGACGTAGAAGCCAGTCTCTTTGTTACCTGGGCCGAGATTGGGCTGCTTTGGCATTGCAGTCATTATACTAATCGTTTTAATGTGTTATTTTCCAGACGGTCTGATTACGATACCTGTTCTGTTTTTGACATTTCCGAAGATGCACAGCAAGACAAACTGACTAATATGCAGAGCGCTTCTCCAAGGACAAAACAGACAAAAGAGCAGTTTGCGCTCGTCTCAAGGACAATAGACAAAAAGAGCAGGCGCGCTTCTCAAGGACAAATTATTTCGGTTCGCTTCTAACAGATAAAAGGAGAATAAAACGGCCCCCAAACACTTGTGCTGAAACTGGGGGACGAGAGAAGGCAAGGATGACTTGATATTCAGGATTTGCCTTCAGTCGATAACGTTCATTAGCTATTGTAATTGTGTTCGTCATGCATTATTGTCACAGCGTTATTTTCGCAGTGCCATTTAATTGTCTTGTCGTTAGTCGAAAAGCCAGTCGTGAGAGGCCGAGGTTAGTTGAAAATGGTGGTCTGTCCTGTGTACTACGGAAGTCGGGGGGAAAAGGCGCAAAATTAGTCAGTGAGAAGTGAGGTCTGTTGTACGGGAAGGAACGTTTTTCCCTTATTGCCAGAGAGATCGCTGAGTGGTCGATATTGTAGACTGTAAAATGAGTGCCGCCAATGTTTTCGGACGTGGTGATTAAATTACGTCGTTAAGTCTAGGGCAGTGAAGGTCTAGATCGTAATTGTCTACAGAGGCCGTAGTTTGATTAAGATGGTCGATGATTTTGAGGTGCGTCCATTGTCATTGTTTTGCCGATCGGTGTGAGCGATATTAATAGCAGCTTATTTGGGGTTTATAGTGTGTACCTTCGTGTTTGGGAGGTGAAAGTTTAAGCTGCTAGGCAGGTTTTACAGTGGTTTTTCCATTATTTTATTTGAGCGTGTTTGATGGTCCGTGTGTTGAGGGCATTATGTGTGTGTTGTATTATATACTAAAGGGAAAGTACCTGTTAATCGTGTTAATTACTATTGTCCAGGCCATCTGCTTTGTGTTCATACCTTAGGGAGTGCGATGAGCTATAGGTGTTAATTATTAAACCCACACTAGCAGCGGGTGTACCCGTGAAAGTGTTCTCCATGATATGGTCTCCTGAAAATTATATAACTTAATATATGTTTATATGTGCATTATAAGGATCTTGCTCATTGTCTCTTACTTACTGTACGATGCATTAGCCATACATAATAGGTGTCCGGTGGTTAATTTTTTTATACTGTGGTTTCCAGGATTCTTGTGTTAAGAAACAATATGTCTTGTTTATATTGATAGAAGATAACAATACGTTTTGCGCTGGTTGGCTGTTTTTCAAAATACAAAATAATATGTTTATTTTGCTACCATCTAGATTTGTGCGGTTAACTGCCTGATCTGTCTTGTTCTATCCCTATATTTAGTTCACAAGTTCTGTTCTCGACTTTATGGGAACTACTTAACTACCAACCATCCATTTCGCCACAACAAGCAAGTAACCCGCCGAAACAAGCAGGAAATAATTATGTTGTACTATTTTATACTTCATGTCCTAATGATAGCACTAATTCTCTTGTGGTCATTTCATTTATTTCCTTGTTACTTCAGAAGTAAATCAATGACACACAAAGAGTGGCGTGAAAGCTTAGAAGCTTCATCTACGACGTTCAAACGATGCATCTCTGGCCAAGTATATAAAAATAAGATGGTGGTGCATTGCGCGATGAACCCTTCTTAATACGTGGGGATAATTCCAGACATTTTGTTTAAAAAAAAATGATGAGTATTTTTGAAACATCCGCCATGAAGAGAAGGGAAGAAATGTGCGTTATTTCAATGGGCGTGCAATTTAGTTATCTCGTTGCTATGCGCGGTTTTCCGTAATTTCCCGAAAACGCACCATGAAAAGATGGCGATTTGGTGGGAATTAGTTACGGACATGACACTAAAGCAGTTAGGAAGTTGAATGGGTTACTGAAAACAGTGAACATATATTTTCTTCTGCTTCTTCTTGTTCTATTTTTTCGCTGTATTACGAGGAAAGGACAACTGTAGCTGGTTATAATATAAAGCCTACGCAAAAGAAGAAAATCATCTGCGTCTGCTGTAGTGGTTTTCGCACATACGTTTACGTGACGAGGTTTCTAGTTGCATGCAAATAAATAAGTACATAAATACAGGTAATTAACAGGTACTCGTTGGGCATAAAGGATGACACCAGACAAGAGAAAAGAAAATGTGTGATAGGCTAACCGGGAATAGAATCTAGGACCAACGTGCAAAATTCGCTGAGTTTTCTTTCACGATGTACTGTCACAGCAAGGCGATGGCGCCGTTTGGTTGGTCCTAGGTTCGATTCCCGGTAAGCCTATCACTTATATTTTCTTGTCTGTTGTCTAGTGTCATCCTTTATGTCCAACGAGTACCTGTTAATTACCTTTATTTATTTATTTACTAATTTATTTACTGTTCACTGTCACGTAGGGTTTATATTCATTTAATTTCCTACATCTTCTTCTTATTCTTTCACCCGAATTCTCTCTTTTATTATCTCTGTATTTCCTTTTTCCTGTATAATTTTTCATCCATTCGTTTTGATATTATTATTTTCATATATTCGCAAACTTTACCTGTTTTCCTTTCTCTAAAAACTGAGAATCGCGCTAGGACGATATTACGTAGATGTCAGGGCTGCAGGGCGTCAGAAGGCGTGATAAGTCGGTTCGCTGAACATAGGACGTAGCAAATCGTCTACATTCTCACCGAGCGCGCGAGCTTCTTCTCGGCATAAGTCCCGGTGAGGTGTGATACTTTACATCTGCACCGGTCAGTATCCAGACATTTGTCTGGAAAATCCCAAACTGACACGGCGCTCACTGTGGGCCACGGTCAGCTGTAGTGTGAAAACTGCCCTGCATTGGAGTCAGGCTGTCTGGGATTTGAAACTGACACGCGTACATCGTGGTCAGTAGGTGACAGTTACGACACGCGTTAAGCGGACGTAAATGTTGGGAGTAGGGGAGATAATTTCGCTTGGCGAAATAAGTTTGGGCCCTTTGTCTGATTTTAAGATATTTGGCCCGAGTTTGAAACTTTAATTGCATTCTCGCTCATAGACTCACAGTAGATAGGTTGCTCGTAAACAGAATAGCTGTTAGCGAAGATCTCAGTTTGTTTCGGCAATTTGTCGAACTTCTAGACTTCCAGAAATATTTTCAGCAATCTTATTCTTAAGTTGTGCGACTACCTGTAATTCTGTGGTTGAGGTAATTAATATGATAGATATATAGATTTTGTGAGTGTTAAAGTGTTCAATCGCTTAATTCATTATAATCTATTTCTTTAGCGCAGAAGAGAAATAAAGTGGTAGGCTATTATATTTTCTAGGGAAGCATTCAGTGGAAAGCAGAATAAAATTAAATTTCTAGCTTATAACGGCAATTGTAGCTATTTATGAATTTAATTTAACTGCTAATACTCAGTCGAGTGTATTTTTCTAAACTAACGTATAAACTCTAGAATCGAGCCTCATGAATGGTGACGGAATACGCACGTGTTCTTAATTCATGAGGATTGCTGATTTTTAAATATAACTTACGTCACGGGAAGTTTAAATGATAAGCAAAGCTCTCTGCTTGCAAGTTTAAATGTAAGTTATAACCAGTACAGATTCTGTTTATTATATTATATGTGTTATTTTTCCTCCACACAGTGAAAGCTTTGGGGTGACCCTAACTTTACCAGCACCTAGTAGTAGTTTCCATACTTGTGAAGAAATAGACAGTCCTTATTTTGAACCACGTGGGTTTCTTAAGTATCACTGGTCTAAACAGTGCATATGCAACCCGAGTTAGCCAGAAATACTATATCCCAATAACGGGTTTTCAAAGACTGTAATGATAAATACTGGACCTTGGAGCCAGATCTTAATTTCTTCTAGAAACTCTACGTAATTTTTCTGCCTGGTGGCGCGAAATACTTCAAGTATTAACTACCATTTCCCGCCTATATATTTATATATATATATATATATATATATATATATATATTCTTGTGGACAAATCTGTGGTGTGACTAAAGTGAATCCTATACTGAGGGAAGGCACCGACCTGACATTCATCATTTCTAGAAACCTACGCTATTGACACTGTGCTCTGCTAACTCCCGCGCCTGGAATAATTGTTAGGTGACTTAATCAGACATTTGAACAAATTTGCACACCCAAGTAGTCGTTCCCGGAGACTCCGAGTTAAATACGTCTTTTGGAACTGGGGACTTCTTGGCAGAAGACTGCATTTTTTTGAGTCTGTGTGAAAATCTAAAATCAGTGTGTTCCAAGAGGCAGCGAGCAAAAGTCGTGAGTACATGTATGAGAGGCCATGGCGGAATGAATGAGTGTACGCTGGTTTGAGTGATATTTTCACTATTATATCTTTGGCACCTTGTTGCTGTCCTGTTTGTTTTTTTAAATCTGCATAATTTGTTGCTAAGGCTAGAGTACTTGTGTTTTTGTCTTAGGTTAAATCAGATTTTTTTCAACTCTGTGCATATAATTACGAGATAAAACAAAGAAAAACTCTTAGACTCAAACCCTATGTATCTGTGACTCGGGCGCCATCATCTGTTCTCTTAACGGGGGCCGGGCTAAACCTAGAGTTAACACTATAACGGGGCTATCATCCTTGCAACATTTCCTTGAATTTTTATGACTATGTGTATATGTATTTTCCTTGATGTACTTTCTTTGATGTTGTGAGCCGATTTTTTCCTGATATTAAAATCGCTCTTGAACTTAATAATAGTGTTGGTCAGCTCGTTCTAGATAATATATATATCATTGTTATAGTTTTCCCACGTCTGTGTGTTTACCTGTCGTCACGTGTATGTGCGTGCCTGTGAGTGATAGAAATATACGTAATATGTATTTTGGTGTAGTCTGTCTGACGCTGTAACAACTGTTGTAGAAGATAGGTGAGAGAGAGAAGAATTCTTTTCGCTTTCAGAGACAGCCACTATCTCAAAATCTATCATCTCACGTGTGTGGAAATTCTATTACCTTTCACTAACTCTCACTGAGTCTATCACCTATTCAAACCTATTCAGAAGGGACCAAACCTAGTCTTAATTCTCCTATCGGAAATCTACGACAAATGAGGGCTCGTTTCCGGTCTTTGAACTTAGAATAGGAAGACGAGTACGACAAACGTGGACTCGTCTATCTGGATTTTGAACTTAAGATTCTGTATTCTGATATAGAGTAAGAGTGTGATTGTCTTGTGACTGTTGTATCTTTTAAATAATAATTACCCCCTAGACTAGCGATCTGTTTACGGGCGTGCTGACCACACAAACTAATAAGTTTTTTTTCCACAGCATCTTTGAATAATATACATTTTGGTTACAGGTTGATTTTGTCGGGATATATGTTAACTGCTGATTGTAATACTAAATGCTGGTAAAGTGGTGAGTGTATAACATTCACTGGGTACTGAGGCAGAACGGCGTTTGAACTAAGTTAAGGAGTGTGTTTCGGACTTTTTGTCCAGATTAATTTCCTCCCTTACCCGATCTGAACTTCAGGGGCGAACGTGATAGTGGACTTTATAATTAAGGGGATTTATTTTTCTCTTTAATTTTTGCAATAATTATTTTGCTTTTCCACTCGTGTAGCAACTTATTTTTCAGAATGAGAAGTATATCTTTACTACCATTTAGTTGGCGTAGTCGTGTTTTGCATTAAGTGCTTTATGCCGATAATAGCAGCGATAGTTAGATTTTATTTTGGAGGAGGTGTCCCAGGGTGAAGGATATCATCTTTTGATTTTTGGTAATTTTTTTCTCGTTAAGTGGTAGGAACCAGGTTATCTTTTTCCTATTTTCTTTCCCTTCCCAACAGTGTCATCAGTCACTGACATAATATGGCGAGAGGGAAAGCCTTAGACAACTTCTCAGGGACGAAGCGAAGAGAGGAGGACTGGAAGGAGAGGAAGCGAAAGCTTTTGTCAGAGACGAACTGGAGAGATATGATGCGGAGAGGAAAGCAGCTGAAGCTTACAGCAGTCAGCAGAAGAAGATGGATGAGGAATGGGAAATTCGCAGGATTGCAGCATGAGGAAAGAGAGAAGGAGAGACAGCAGGAGAAAGAGGGAGAAGGAAAGACAGCATGAGGAAAAAGAGAAACAGAGACAGCACGAGTTGGCTCTTAAAACTCTAGAATTCCAAAGTCGTGGTGCTGCCTCTACCTCCAGCAATGGAGAGTCTTCTCTTCATTCTTCCTTAACTGACCCTGCTAACACTCAATCTCTTCAACTAAATGCTATGTCTTTCACTCTTGAATCTTTTCCTTGTCCAAATGAGAAGATTGACACATGGTTAGAAAAATTTGAGAAAATTGCAACTCTGTACGGGTTAGAGAGGTCGCGTTGGAATATGAAACTTTCCCAGGCCCTAAAAGGTTCTGCTTATGATGTTTATTCTAAGCTGGAAAGTAGCCAAACAAGACGAACTACGATGTGTGTTGAAGAAAGCGTTACTGGAGCGCTTTGAAATGAACGCTCGCAAGTTTTTTTGCAACTGTTTCGCAACAGCCGGAAAGAGAATTCTGAAAACTTATTCACCAGTTCTCATCTCGTCTTAAGGGATATCTAACAAAGTGCCTTGAGCTTTCGCAGCTCCCCTCTACCTATGAAGGTCTTGAGGAACTTGTTCTAACTGAACAAATAAAGAACACTTTGTCTGCTGATACCCGGAGATTTCTCGCTGAGCAGGGGCAGAAAAACTTGAAGACATTTTGGAAAAGTCTGAGCGTTATCACAATGCGCTGGCTGAACTACCGGCCACAAAGCGGAAACCGACAGAGGAGCATTTCGAAAACATAACCTAGAGCAATCTTCTCAGGCTTCTAACCAAAACAACCACAGAGAAACTGGACCTCAAAACCCCCCTCCCGAAAAATCCAAGTTCTACAAGAACAAGTACCCCAACCACCCCAAACAGTCTGATCAACCCGACCGCCCTACATGGCAGCGTAGCCAGAAAGGACAAGGTGGCAAAGGGAGAACCCCTGAGCACGGGACATATGATCAGACCGAGCACACCGAGCCGAAACGCATCGGATGCTTATTGACAGTCTCGCAAGGCGGAATTATTGACAGTGATTCCCAACCTGTTGGGGATAGACCCTCAACGCGAGGTACTGTTACTTTGAACGGTTCTCAAACTTCTTGCTTATTTGACACGGGGCTTTTTATAATGATTGCATTGTTGCCAGAAACCTGGTTAAACCCGGTCAAGAGACAGGAGAGACCGTCAAACTTTGTGGAGTTCGTAAGAGTGATGCACCTACATCGCTTCCCATCGCATTGGTGGAGATACACTCTGACTTTGTCAGAGGTGTGATCAATCAAAGCGGCTGTTATGGATGATCCCATCTACCCAGTCATACTTGGCGGGAGATACGTGTGTATTGGGAAACCGGAAGAGCCGATTGTGGCAGCAGTAACTACAAGATAGGGCAAACCAAGAAGGAACGGGAGCCTGCGCCTAATTTGTTACCCATGGAACTTAAAGAAGCGCAATACAAGGACCCTACTTGGCACCCTGCTTTAGGAAACTGCCCATGGCTAAGGAACCCAAACAGCACGGGGACATTTTTTCTAAGGATGGCGTACTTTATCGGAAACGGGCAAGCCTGACCAAGGTTACAACCAGCTCCTAGTACCGAAACAGTACAGAAGCCAAATCCTAGAAATGGGGCACTCTCTTCCCTTCAGCGGACATATGGGACAGAACGCCACAAACCACCGTGTAACCACTCATTATTGGTGGCCAGGAGTAAACACTGATATTAGCAGGTACGTCAAATCCTGTGCCCAGTGCCAACGTGTACCACCCAAGCAACGGACACCCCCAGTCCACATGGGTGAAATGCCAATAATGGGAACACCATTCGAACGGGTTGTGATCGACATTTTAGGGCCTTTCGAAAGGACTAAAAGAAATAACAGGTTCATCCTGACCTTAGTCGATACATGCACTTTATGGGCAGAAGCTATCCCGCTAACATGCGCAGATGCCAAGCATGTCGCAGAAGCCCTCGTGCAGATTTTCACTCGGTTGGGATTCCCGCAGCAAGTGTTGACGGATAACGGATCTCCATACCGAAACCTGTTGATGGATGAGATCGTTAAGATCTTGAGGACCAAACACATCCACACTAAGCCATATACTCCGACCGGAAATGGGCTCGTGGAACGTGCTAATGGAAACCTCATCCATGATGCTAAGTAAGCTGGCACAAGTGAAACCTGAAGATTGGGATCTCTGTATTCCTGCAGCATTATTTGGCTACAGAGAATCTCCTCATACTTCCACAGGATTTCCGCCAGCTACACTCTTATTCGGC
Organism: Oreohelix idahoensis; assembly: GCA_024509875.1. Classification (NCBI taxonomy): domain Eukaryota; kingdom Metazoa; phylum Mollusca; class Gastropoda; order Stylommatophora; family Oreohelicidae; genus Oreohelix; species Oreohelix idahoensis. The sequence continues at coordinate 236,536 of JAMPIV010020578.1, forward strand.
AGACCCATTAAGGGCCCGCTTGAAGCCATACTTCAGTCTCTGACAGACGAGAAGGCTGATGAGACAGTTGTATCAGCCAGTAAATATGTGTCGGTTTTAAAGGAACGGTTGAAACTAGGGTGGGACCTAGCAACGACTAACTTTAAGCGAGCTCGCACAAAGCACGCTAACCGATACAGGAAAGTCGCGGAAGAGAGAGAGAAACTGGAAGCAGGATGTGAATAAGTTTTGGTGTGTTGCTCCCTACCGAGAAACAACCAACTGAAGATCGGATGGCAAGGGCCGTTTACCGTCCTGAAAAAAAAGATTTCTAAGGCTACCTAACTACCAGATCTCTATTGAAAGGTAAAGGAGGAAGGTTTTCCATTTTTTTAAATCTCTTAAAAGAGATACTTGGAAAAAAAACAGGTGCCAACCTCCGACCTATCTACCTGGACGATCGCCTAAAAAAACTAAAAAATCAACGACGAAGATGATGATATAGTGCAGGGATTATTCCACCGCTATCACAGGAAATCTTTTCAAAAAATGTCAGAAGCGGCGGACGCTCTTTCATCAAGCGCGCATATAGAGACATTCAGGGGAAGGAAACTTTGAGGAGTGGACTTGAGTAGGAATTGGACAGAGATGGAGGGGGAAGATGGAGGTAGAGGGAAGAAGGACAGACACCACCGAAGCTTTACGGTTATAGGAAATTAAACTCCATAACGTAGACATGGGAGTGCTGGGGGGTCCATATCTTAAAGGGGGGGGCTCTGTCACGTGCTTAGGGTTTATATTCATTTAATTTTCCTACATCTTCTTCCTATTCTTTTCACAATAAATTCTCTCCTTTTTTATATCTTCTGTATTTTTTTTTCCTGTATATTTTTCATCCATTCGTTTTGCGTATATTATTTTCATATAATTCGCAAACTTTACCTGTTTTCCTTTCTCTTAAACTGAGAATCGCGCTAGGACGATATTACGTAGATGTCAGGGCTGCAGGGCGTCAGAAGGCGTGATAAGTCGGTTCGCTGAACACAGGACGTAGCAAATCGTCTACATTCTCAGCGAGCGCGCGAGCTTCTTCTCGGCATTAGTCCCGGTGAGGTGTGATACTTTACATCTGCAACCGGTCCAGTATCCAGACATTTGTCTGGAAAATCCCAAACTGACAACGAGCGCGCACTTGGGCCATGGTCAGCTGTAGTGTGAAAAACTGCCCTGAAAATGGAGTCAGGCTGTCTGGGATTTGAAACTGACACGCGTACATCGTGGTCAGTAGGTGACAGTTACGACACGCGTTAAGCGGACGTAAATGTTGGGAGTAGGGGAGATAATTTCGCTTGGCGAAATAAGTTTGGGCCCTTTGTCTGATTTTAAGATTTTGGCCAAGTTTGAAACTTTAATTTCATTCTCGCTCATAGACTCACAGTAGATAGGTTGCTCGTAAACAGAATAGCTGTTAGCGAAGATCTCAGTTTGTTTCGGCAATTTGTCGAACTTCTAGACTTCCAGAAATATTTTCAGCAATTTTATTCTTAAGTTGTGCGACTACCTGTAATTCTGTGGTTGAGGTAATTAATATGATAGATATATAGATTTTGTGAGTGTTAAAGTGTTAAATCGCTTAATTCATTTTAATCTATTTCTTTAGCGCAGAAGAGAAATAAAGTGGTAGGCTATTATATTTTCTAGGGAAAGCATTCAGTGGAAAGAGCAGAACTCAAAAATTAAAATTTCTAGCTTATAACGGCAATTGTAGCTATTTATGAATTTAATTTAACTGCTAATACTCAGTCGAGTGTATTTTTCTAAACTAACGTATAAACTCTAGAATCGAGCCTCGTGAATGGTGACGGAATACGCACGTGTTCTTAATTCATGAGGATTGCTGATTTTTAAATATAACTTACGTCACGGGAAGTTTAAATGATAAGCAAAGCTCTCTGCTTGCAAGTTTAAATGTAAGTTATAACCAGTACAGATTCTGTTTATTATATTATATGTGTTATTTTTCCTCCACACAGTGAAAGTTTTGGGGTGACCCTAACTTACCAGCACCTAGTAGTAGTTTCCATACTTGTGAAGAAATAGACAGTCCTTATTTTGAACCACGTGGGTTTTCTCAAGTACACTGATCTGACGGTGCAAGTTAGACAGAAATACTAATATCCCTATAACGGGTTTTCAAAGACTGTAATGATTAAATACTGGGACCTTGGAGCCAGACTTAATTTCTTCTATAAACTCTATAATATTTTTGATGCCTGGTGGCGCGTATCTTCTTAGTATTAACTAATCATTTCCCGACCATAGATATATATATCTTGTGGACAAATCTGTGGTGTGACTAAAGTGAATCCTATACTGAGGGAAGGCACCGACCTGACATTCATCATTTCTAGAAACCTACGCTATTCACACTGTGCTCTGCTAACTCCCGCGCCTGGAATAATTGTTAGGTGACTTAATCAGACATTTGAACAAATTTGCACACCCAAGTAGTCGTTCCCGGAGACTCCGAGTTAAATACGTCTTTTGGAACTGGGGTCTTCTTGGCAGAAGACTGCATTTTTTTGAGTCTGTGTGAAAATCTAAAATCAGTGTGTTCCAAGAGGCAGCGAGCAAAGTCGTGAGTACATGTATGAGAGGCCATGGCGGAATGAATGAGTGTACGCTGGTTTGAGTGATATTTTTCACTATTATATCTTTGACACCCTGTTGCTGTCCTAATTTTTTTTTCAATCTGCATAATTTGTTGCTAAGGCTAGAGTTCTTGTGTTTTTGTCTTAGGTTAAATCAGATTTTTTTTTCAAACTCTGTGCATATAATTACGAGATAAAACAAAGAAAAAAAACTCTTAGAACTCAAACCCTATGTATCTGTGACTCTGGCGCCATCATCTGTTCTCTTAACGGGGCCGGGCTAAACCTAGAGTTAACACTATAACGGGGCTATCATCCTTGCAACATTTCCTTGATTTTTTATGACTATGTGTATATGTATTTTCCTTGATGTACTTTCTTTGATGTTGTGAGCCGATTTTTCCTGATATTAAAATCGCTCTTGAACTAAATAATCGTGTTTGGTCAGCTCGTTCTAGATAATATATATATCATTGTTATAGTTTTCCCACGTCTGTGTGTTTACCTGTCGTCACGTGTATGTGCGTGCCTGTGAGTGATAGAAATATACGTAATATGTATATTGGTGTAGTCTGTCTGACGCTGTAACGACTGTTGTAGAAGATAGGTGAGAGAGAGAAGAATTCTTTTCGCTTTCAGAGACAGCCACTATATCAAATCTATCATCTCACGTGTGTGGAAATTCTATTACCTTTCACTGAGGTCTAATAACCTATTCAAAACCTATTCAGAAGGGGACCCCGAGTGGATAATACTGACAAGCAAGAACATTAGTCACACCAGGGGGCGTATCTCAATGTCTTTGTCGTACACAGAAGGAGCAGATACACTTCCTTTGGCACCAGTCCATAAAAAATGTACAGAAAGATATCGAATTTTTTCAAGTACTTCTTAAACAGTACAGTATTCTATCATAACATTGTCAGATGACATCTCGGGCTATCGCCAGGGGCGGACACCGCCTCTCTTGACCACCCCCCCCAGTACGTCACTTGAGCTTCATCAAAGCTTTACTGAAGCAAGGATTCTTCCATCGAAATATTGATGGATTTTTAGTTCTCTCCTTTAGCTGTCTACCCAGTAGTTTTGACAAAGGGAGAAAGCTCCTTTTAGTCTTGATCCAATCTTGCTATAACTGCTTTTGAAAATCTGGATTTTTCAACATTGGTGAATGTGAAGACACGGGCTAGACATTATTTGGATGCTAGGCACGGCACATGTACAAGGATTATCCCAAGACAGTTCCTTGAATTTCTGTCTTCCTTAGCGAAAAACAGGAACAGCTCTAGATCTCATTAAGGTCATTCATTCTGTTTTTTATTTTTCTTGGTTTTTGTGTGAATAGGCTAGGAAATTGTTGTTGTTGTGGTGTTTAACTAGGGCTGCTGAGATGCTTCATGCTCTTTAGAGCCAATTACCAAAGCTGAAGATACCCTTGGCGTTATCTACACTGTTGATCTAGGCTTTTCCTTGTGGCTTGTTCTGCCATTTCGAAAACGCTGTGTTGAGGTAAGTCCATGTATCTCCAGATTCTCTCCAGCTTGGTTGCATTTAAAGGATCATCACATCTGGTCCAAAGCTAGGAGTAAGAAGTGCGTGGCATACTGTGCATTCCCCGCCATCCAAGGGGGTTCTCCAACTATGCAGAGCTAAAATAATGTACTCTGGTTCTAGGCTATCCCAAGGATTTGTCACGTCCTGCATAGAGCCACTTGTCAGCTTCCCCTGCCTATCACTGGGTCCATAGTGAGATCCTTAGTGTGCAATCAGGGCCGTAGATACAGGGGTTTGGGTGTTCACCCCCCCCCCCCCCCCCAGGGTTTGGTGAAAAACATTTGTGGGGAAATTATACTGACCAAACATGTTTTGTGTCGAAAAATTTTTATAAACTTCCCCCTCCCTCCCCTTTAATTAAGTCCTACCTACGGCCCTGTACGCAATGCTGGGTTATCAACATGTTTCACCACAGGGGGAATCCCTGGAAGTGTGTGAATGATTTCAAGTGCTCATCAAGGATGTAATTAGACTCTCAGACATAGGTTCAACTTCCTTCCATACTTATGTCGATCCCCTCTCTACCGTTAGGTGTAGACCGAGCGTACCAGACAATCCTAACAGCCTGTCGTTCCTCCTGGCCTGGTTCCATTCTAGTCCTCGGTCCTTCAAAGATTGTCTATTGTTGTCCTCCCAGCGGACTCTGGGTCGTCCTCGGGGTCTGGATCCTTGGCTCTTTGTTTCCCATGCTTGTCGTGGTAGCCGATCTTCTCCCATTCTGCAGACATGGCCTAAACAACTTAGTTGGTACTGTTCTAACTTGGGTCTGCCAGGGGGGGTTGGGATTTTAGGCCTTATGACGTATCGTCTGGTTGCGGACCATGGTCTCTTACTTGTTACTTCCATCAACCTTCCTCAGGATACCACATATTCTCAGAGGTTTTGGATCTGGCTTTTGTGGGTTGTATCATTGCGTAGTCAGTGGGGGGGGGGCACATGACTCGCATCCATTTATAGGTTCACATCCACGTACATTATCCTCGTAGCATTGTGCATAGCACTGATGGTCCAGATATCCCTCCATGTATGGGCATATAATAAAACCCCAGCCTTCGTCCATCATATCCCTTAACGCTACTTTTGGAGCATCGAACCACACCTATAGCTGGACCCCTTGTAGGAAAGCCTCCACCAAGCAGTCACGTACTCCTCACAGTGGGCAATTTGTTCTTACACATGGTGATGTTGGCATTCCCCATCAGTACCTACCGCACAAATAGTCGCATTGTTACATTATTATTCCTGACCGCAAGGTCTTTTAGCCCAATGGCTGATCACCCGTTGGACTTGTCACAACGATTACAGAAAACAACGGCAGATGGATCTATTTGTTGTTGCCCAAAAGGAAGCCGCTAGGCGTGATGGGAAACTACAACAGAGAAAATCAATTGGCTGTTGCCCTTAGGACGCCACAAGGCGTGATGTCCTCTGACTGCTTGGTCGGTCGTTGGCTGAGGACGTAAGAAGAAGACGAAGAATCACGGTCCTTTAATATATTTTTGAACATCGAGCATCAACATCATCAGTGGATGCCATCTCCACAACGAAGGGTTGGCTGTAATGGATCTCCAACGTCTTCTGACTCTTGTCTTGGGTGGTGAGCACACCTGATGAGACTCTTTCTGTCCATCTCTTGATGTTATCTTCCCACTTATAGCGCTGTCTTCCCCTTGCACGTTTGCCTTCAACTCTCCCTTCTGTTATGGTCTTCTGCAAGGTGTTATGCCTTTTTATGTGGCCAAAGTATTTTAGCTGCCGAACTTGACCTCCCTCATTAGTTCTCTTTTCATACCTAGATTTTCTAGGACCTCCTTATTTGTTTTCATCTCTTTCCATGAGATACGCCCCATTCTTCTATATATCCACATTTCAAGAGCCCTCACAATTTTTTGAACAGGATCCCTAATAAAGGCCCTGAGTCCAGTTATATGCCCGCAGTATATAGGTTGATCGGGGGCGACCCTCACTCCAAAAGGAGGCACAGCACATTTTTTTTTAAATGAGCGATTGGCAATTGTGTTAGAACTTGGTTTTTTTTTTTTTTTAAAGGGGGACGAGTATGAATTATGAACAAATACAAAACAAAACCACCAAAAAAAAAACCACACACACACCAAATTAGTTTAGCGGCGCTTGTGTGTGATTATGCATAAAGATAAAAGGATTTAACGTGAGTACTGATCAATGACTTCTATTAACACTTGGTTTCTCTGGAACACGGTTGTGTTTCCACCTTTCGATCCCTCTACGTAAAATAAATACAATAACATTAGTTAACATACAACTACTGGGCTGTTTGTGCGTCCGCACAGCTCATTCACAAAGAAAATAAAGAAAATGTATGGAAAGGCTTCTTTGCAATAAAGAAACTGAATCTGTGCTTTCGATATTGCCAAAACAAAACACACCCCAAAAAAATCAGTATAAGGATAGGTATAAAATGAAGCCATTAGGTTAATGTAATAACATTCATCACAGCTGTTTTCTATCACAGACAGCGCCGAGACTGGGGTCATTAAATTAACGTCAGTGAGGTCAAGGCCACATACAATTTGTGCCTGTTTGCAGCTATTTTCGTAAATTTGTCTTCCAACCTAGCTCTGGCGCCTTATAAAAAAACAGACACATGAAAATCTGCACGCAAGAAAAAAAATAATACATGGTACAAAGTGCACATCTTGTAATGCTTAAGTTTCAATCAGATACGCTGTCATCTCCGCATCGAAGATCGGTTGTAATGGATCTCCAATGATATCTGACAATGTGTTGTTGTTTTTAACGCGTATATAAGAATTGTAGTTTTTATTGTGCATGAAATACCAGGTTCCACTTATGTTTGTTATAATTAAAGTTTGTTGTTGTTTAATTTATGTTTTTTTTTTCATCATTACTTTTGAACGAGATCTGTGTCTTCAAACTCTAATGTGTTATAATTAGGAAATGTTAGTGTTATTGTGTCACGGTAAAGCTCTAGGAAAAAGGGGGGGGGGGGGGGGGGGGGGGGGGGTCTTTAATGAGACAGTAAGAATAGGCCTACTGTACCTTCAAGCATGTCGTACAGGGCGACTAATATGCGGTTGTGCGTGGGAGCTGACAACTGCTACAAAAATAAATACTACAAGAGCATGCAAGTACTTGTGACATCTTCCTGCAAGTACTTGTGAAATCTTCCTGCAAGTACTTGTGAAATCTTCCTGCAAGTACTTGTGAAATCTTCCTGCAAGTACTTGTGAAATCTTCCTGCGAGTACTTGTGAAATCTTCCTGCAAGTACTTGTGAAATCTTCCTGCAAGTACTTGTGAAATCTTCCTGCAAGTACTTGTGAAATCTTCCTGCAAGTACTTGTGAAATCTTCCTGCAAGTACTTGTGAAATCTTCCTGCAACTACTTGTGAAATCTTCCTGCAAATACTTGTGAAATCTTCCTGCAAGTACTTGTGAAATCTTCCTGCAAGTACTTGTGAAATCTTCCTGCAAGTACTTGTGAAATCTTCCTGCAAGTACTTGTGAAATCTTCCTGCAAGTACTTGTGAAATCTTCCTGCAAGTACTTGTGAAATCTTCCTGCGAGTACTTGTGAAATCTTCCTGCGAGTACTTGTGAAATCTTCCTGCAAGTACTTGTGACATCTTCCTGCAAGTACTTGTGAAATCTTCCTGCAAGTACTTGTGAAATCTTCCTGCGAGTACTTGTGAAATCTTCCTGTGAGTACTTGTGAAATCTTCCTGCAAGTACTTGTGAAATCTTCCTGCAAGTACTTGTGAAATCTTCCTGCAAGTACTTGTGAAATCTTCCTGCAAGTACTTGTGAAATCTTCCTGCAACTACTTGTGAAATCTTCCTGCAAGTACTTGTGAAATCTTCCTGCAAGTACTTGTGAAATCTTCCTGCAAGTACTTGTGAAATCTTCCTGCAAGTACTTGTGAAATCTTCCTGCGAGTACTTGTGAAATCTTCCTGCAAGTACTTGTGAAATCTTCCTGCAAGTACTTGTGAAATCTTCCTGCAAGTACTTGTGAAATCTTCCTGCAAGTACTTGTGAAATCTTCCTGCAAGGAGGCCAGCCGTAGTGGTGGGTCGTAAGGGCGTACTTAAAGTATTTGGCTCCTAGGGGCGGATCCTACCTTTGGCAACCCCCCCCCCCCCTCAATAAAGAAACAGACTTGCAAATATATTTTCAACAGTACATTTTATAACAATGTTTGATGGCACTCCCCTCCTGGCTGTCACCCGGGATGGACCGCCCCCTCGCATCCCCTTGGAACGCCACTGGTGGGTCTATGTCTCACAGGGGGCCACAATGAAAATGATAAAATGATGAGCGTTATTGTAGTTATTGTCGTGATGGTTAACTCTGATAGAAAGTAATATAGATAGACTGTTTTTTATCTGATAGGCTATTTTTTATCTGATAGACTATTTTTTATCTGATAGACTATTTTTTTCTGAAAGTTTTTTGAAGTTATCTTTGCACCTTTTAACTTTATCTTGCCCTTGCTTGTTAGGATTAAACTTGTCTTTTATTTCGGCTTTTCAAAGTATGATGTCCCCTTTATTGGTCAGTTTAATTTTATCTCATTCATTAATTCTCTTTTAATTTCTAGCTTTTCTTGGACTTCTTTATTTGTTTTCTTCTCTTTCCTTGAGATAAGCTGAACGTCTCCTGAAAAAGTGCCCAACAAATGAAGAAGACAGAAAGCATGTACAGCCATCACCAGTTATCACTTCGACAAACGGTATGTAGATACCTACAACCTCAGACTGACCACCGCATTCTTTAAACGTATTCAAGTTGATGTCTGAAATTACGAAGAAGATTAAGATGATGTTGATGATGAGGAATAAGAATTCCATTCTTCTATATGTCCACAAGACAAGGGCCTCAGTTGTGTCTTCTGCTTATTCATTGCCGGGTTAAGAACTCCTGAGGCCCTAGGCCCGTGTCTAGTGGGCCTAATGAATAATCCGGCGCTGTTCATTGCCTATGTTTCTACACCGTACTTGCTGTACATTGAGGATGGGGAACACTTGGTGCGTCATTTTAAACTGTTTGTTATTTGTTTTGATGTTAATATGTGTTAATTATTGACAATAGTTGGACAGCAGGAATAATGCCACAAGTAATTATTAGCATTTCTGAGATTATAAACACTATATACCCAAATTACAAACCCTCAGATGGTGAACGGGAAATTTAAATTAATATATGTATCAAGCTGTTGAATGTAACTTTGGTCATTGTTAACTCTGAATTACCGAAACAATTTTTTTTTTAAAATAAAATTTTGCCTCGTTTTGGCGAGGCGCGTCTCCGTTCAACCTAGTCGGTTATATTACTATTTCGATGCTTTAGGCAAAATTGACAACGATATCACCACCAAGACAATCGATACTAAATGGGAACAACTGAGAACAGCAATGACAGAAGCAGCAGTAGCGACCACCGGATACCTAGTACATAAAAAGAAAAAATGGATGAGAGAAGATACTTGGGATAAAATACAAGAAAGGAAAACAGCAAAACTTAAACTACTAGCGGCAAGTACACATAATGCAGTTGAATCTTGCAAACTAACTTATAACTTGTTAAATAAAGAAGTGAAGACAAAAACTCGAAGAGATAAAAGACATTTCATCAATGAACTGGCCGTAGAAGCTGAAAATGCTGCAAGAACTGGTAATAGTAGGTGCCTTTATCAAATTACAAAACAACTATGTCACCAGCCTACTGCTATGGAAACACCTGTTAAAGGTAAATTAGGGAATTCAATACCAACAGAAAAAGAACAAATGAAGAGATGGGCTGAGCACTTCATGGAGGTGCTAAACAGACCACCACCAACAGTAACACCTGATTTTAATAATGAACACCCACAACCACCTTGCCAATAACTTGCGATGAATTCACGCTGGACGAGATCAAACAAGCCGTTAAAAGATTAAAAAATTTTAAAGCTGCTGGAGTTGACGAAATTTCAGGGGAAATGATTAAAGCAGTTAATGACAACAACCTCTTGAGAATTTTAGATATTATAAATGAAGTATGGAGAGAAGAACAACCACCATAACAATGGAAAGACAGTATTATTGTAAAGTTACCGAAGAAAGGTGATCTATCAGACTGTAATAACTGGCGTGGTATATCTCTATTATCGGTACCTGGAAAATTATTATGTTGCATGATGTTAGAAAGACTTAAATTGCATGCTGACGAAAAGATCAGAGAAGAACAAGCGGGTTTCAGGCCGAAACGATCATGTATTGATCAAATATTCACACTAAGAACAATTATAGAAGAATCAGTGGAAAGGCAATCGTCACTTATTATCACCTTCGTCGATTTTCAAAAAGCCTTTGATAGTCTACACCGCCCATCATTGTGGAAGATACTTACAATCTATGGTTTTCCAACAAAATATGTGAATATAATCAAAGCGCTATATGACAATGCAAGATGTTGTGTTAGAACAAATAAAGGGAATACAGAATGGTTTACAGTAGAAACAGGGGTGAAACAAGGCTGTATTATGTCACCACTACTTTTTGGATTAGCTATTGATTGGGTTATGAGAAACTATACCCACAATGAACAATTGGGTATAAAATGGACAAATGGAAAATTCCTGGGGGACCTGGATTTCGCAGATGATGTAGCATTCTTAAGTTCAACAACAAGACAATCCCAAGAAGCAATAAATAATTTGTGTCATCTCTCGGTTAAAATAGGTCTCCAAATAAATGCCTCTAAAACTAAAGCTATGAACTTTTCTAACGAGACCTTTGATATCATCTTGAACGGGGAAAAAACTACAGAAAGTTGAAAGTTTCAATTATTTAGGCAGTAAAATGACTCAGGATGGTGACACAACAAGAGAAATCCATACTAGAATTGCTTTGGCAGCTAGCGCCTTCAATAGATTATCTAACATTTGGAAATTACGATCATTGAATATACATACCAAGCTTCGTCTGTTTAATTCAAATGTTATCTCAGTGTGTTAACATACGGCTGTGAGAGTTGGAAAATAACAAAATCATTGGAGAACAAGCTGAATACATTCGAGAACAAATGTCTTAGAAAACTCATGAACATCAGTTGGAAAGAATTCAAGACTAATCGACAAATAAGAGAAGATTCTAGGCAGAAATATGTCTCCGACTATATAAGGAAAAGACGATGGTCATATATCGGTCATGTCCTACGAATGCAAAACAACAGAATACCACTACAGGCGCTCACTTGGGTTCCTGAGGGTAAGAGGAAAAAAGGAAGACCAAAAGAAACACTCAGAAGAACAATAATAAGAGAAGGAAGAACGTTGGGCCTAAATAATGTGCAAGTGCTAAGAGGAGTGGCGTCACAACGAACAACCTGGAGAGCACTGGTTTCTGCCTTATGCGCCGTGTTTGGTGCTTAAAGAATTTATTATTATTATTTATCTCCAAATATAACAAAACCTTTAGGTCTGATTTTTATCTAAACAATTAATTTCTTACCTGGGTATAATGAATCTTAATATTTGATGCGTCTACTGTTGCCATTGTGGACACAATTTAAACAACGTTAACTAGTCGCGTCTTTTAGCTAGCGTCAGTTATTTTTACCTCCACCGCCAGCTAAAACTGGCCAATCAGAAAAGTTGGTACGTGACGTAGTTTTCCTGCCGGGACTTGCAGAACTATCTCGCTATTTCGAGGCGATAATTATCTCGAGGGACGTACTTTTTTGCATTTGACCCCCAAACGAACCTTTCCTTTGCCCCCCGCCCCCCCACCCCCCCCCCTCCCCCCCCCCCCCACCCCCCCCCCCCAAAAAAAAAGTAGACACAAAAAAGTATATCATGATTACAAGTAGATTTTTTACACTAGATATAAACGTCCCATGTTTTCTGTATACGTTAATTTGTAAAACTGATTTCATACCATATTATTTTTTAAATTTATATATTACTTTCGTTACCAGTTTTACATCAGCCCACTTTTTTATTTTTAACTTACTTACTTAGTCGTTACCCTTCTACCGTGAGGTGTAGAGGTTTGGAAGAGAGAGCGCCAGACCATTCTATCAGCTGTCTTCTTCCTGGCCTGGTTCCATTCTAGTCCTCGGTCCTTCAAAGATTGTCTAATGTTGTCCTCCCAGCGGACTCTGGGTCGTCCTGGAGGTCTGGATCCCTGGCTCTTTGTTTCCCATGCTTGTCGTGGTAGCCGATCTTCTCCCATTCTGCAGACATGGCCAAACCATCTTAGTTGGGACTGTTCTATTTGGGTCTGCAGCGGATGGGATTTTAGGCCTTGACGGACGTCTGGTTGCGGACCATGTCTCTTCTTGTTACTTCAACCACTTTCCTCAGATACCTCATTTCTGAGGTTTGGATCTGGCTTTTGTGGGTTGTAGTCATTGCCCACGACTCGCATCCATATGTCAAGACTGGGACATAGGGGGAGCGGTATACAGCCATCTTCGTTTTCTTACCAACCTCTTTCTTGCTGAGGAATCCACGATTTATGGCCTGAAAAAGTCTCCCAGCCGCTGCTTTTCGAGTGGCCAACTCTTCTTTGATGCCTCCCTTTCGGTCTATAATAGCTACGAGATATTTAAAGTGGTCGACCTGCTCCAGGACCTGTTCTCCCAACTTAATCTGATGTTTTCTTTCTTCTCGTGATATCACCATGGATTTTGTTTTAGAGCTGCTTATGACCATCCCTCTCTTCTCCAGCTCTTCCTTCCAGACTTGCAGGTTGGATTGGAGATGTGCCTCTGATTTAGCAATCAGGGCAACATCATCAGCAAATGCCAGCTCCGAAATATAGACCTGTCTCATCTTCCAGTACCCCACTGAATACTTTCTTGTTCTCTCCTTACATGCCTTGATGACATCGTCCATAAGGAGTATGAAGAGGTAAGGTGATAGGATATCACCTTGTCTTACACCAGTGGTGGTCCTGAACTCTTCTGACTTATGGTTTGCTGTTCTCACATAATTTCTGCAAGACTTGTAGAAGCTCTGTATAGCATGAATCAGAGGTGCTGGAATATTCTTCCTTGCCAAACAGTCCCAAAGTTTGCTCCAGGGGACCCTGTCAAACGCCTTTTCCAGATCTATGAAACAAAGATGGATCTCACTCTTATACTCAAGGGCCTTTTCACTCAGCTGTCTGAGTGTGAAGATTAGGTCTTGAGTACATCGGTTTGCTCGGAATCCGCACTGGACCTCATCCAATTGTGGCTCAGCTAGGCGTCGGAGTCTCTGCTCTAGGATTCTAGAGTAGATTTTACCAGGGACACTGAGAAGGGATATGCCTCTATGGTTTCCACATTGTCGATTGTCACCTTTTTGAAAATTGGTGTTATGATGGCAATCTCCCAATCCTTTGGTATGGTCTTGTTGCACCATGCTGCCTGTAGGACCTTTAAGAGTAATAGGTCGCCTGATGCTCCCATGTACTTAACCATTTCTGGTGTTATACCATCATGCCCTGCTGCTTTGCCCATCTTGATTTTCTCTAGTGCTGCCCTCAGTTCTTCCATCTTTATGTCATCTTCACCATCATTGGTTTTCTCTTCTGTGCTAGTGGTTATCATTTCTGATGCTTCACCATGCTCACCATCCAGGAGTTCTGAGAAATATTCTTTCCATCTTTCCATTACTTCCTTCGGGGCAGTAAGCAATTTGCCTTGCTTGTCCTTTATAAATTTGAGAGGGCATTGTTTTTCTTTCCTCATGTTCTTTAGGGTCTTATAGAACAATTTCTGGTTTTCTTGTGCATCTTTTTCTAGCTTTTCTCCAAATTCTTCCCAGGACTTCTGTTTTGCTGCTAGCACTTTGTTAATCTTTACAAAACGATACACATAATCTTATTACGTGGAGCAACGAGAATCGCATGCAAATAAATATTAGTAAAACAAAATGTATGTTAATATCAACCAGACAAAAACTACAAAACTTGCAGAAAACAACACTTCAGCTCTTCATTGGAACATCACTAATTGAAAGCGTAAATGAACACAGAACTCTAGGTATCACTGTTGACCAACACTTAAGTTGGAACTCACATGTACATGCACTCACAAAACAAACAGCACAAAAAGTTTACCAATTAGCCAAAATTAAACATTTCCTGGATGAACAGGCAAGGAAAATGTTCTACATATCTCATATACAAACGCATCTAGACTATTGTTCCACAATCTGGGATGGTTGTTCTGTCTCCAACACAAAAAGGCTCCACTCGCTTCAAAAAACGCGCTTTGGAACAATCTTCCCAATGACCTGAAAAGCACGCACAGTCCTTACTCATACAATCGTATACTGTTCAAATACTTTATGAGTGCTGATTATATGCCACCCTAACTGATTGTGTTGTACTTTTATCTAATATACTGTATGGAGGCTCTGATGATCTAGTTTTCATTACAATATACTTATTCTTAATATTATATTCTTAATTTTATGATCAGGTACTGTTAATGTATGCTGTTATACTTCCTTGTAATGTTGCACTGTCCTTAAATTAATACTTTCAGTACGCTGGAGAATGTTGAGTAACAGTAATAAAAGATGAGCAAGAGGATGGAAGAATGCAAGAGGGGACTGTGTCCGATTTTCAACCCTTGGCAAATTAATTGCTTTCGTATATGTCTATCTAACTATCTACCTAGTCTGATTCTGGTCTTGAGTTTGGGACGCAAAGGAAATGGAAAGGAAAATGGAAAGTAACTGTCTACCCACCTCATCTTGATGAAAAAAAAAAAAAAAAAAAAAAGTCCCTGAGTCATTCAGTTGAACACCGTATGAACATTTTACAAGTTCTCATAACATGCCTCTGAATATGTCTCAAATCACTAATTTACAGTACGAAGAATTCAATTTTTTTTTTTAAACACTTTAATTATGATGATTATTGCAAATGTAATTTTTACTTTTATAATGATAAATGCCTTAATAATGCTTAAAGTAAATGTGAGGATGAAAGGATATTAGTATACATGATGAGAGAGAGAGGAAGGGCAGAATGTCAGACGGGCCTGCGTGCCCAATTCTTAACCCTTTGAAAATAAAGTTCGTTCGTTCGTTCGTTCGTTCGTTCTTTGCTTCTGTTCTGAGTGTCACATATTCTCTATATTTTTCCATTTGTCCTGTTGTGTTTTTAGCTCCTAAGTATTGTTTCCATGCCATTTTCTTCTCTCTTATTTTCTCTTTGACTTCCTCTGTCCACCAAGGTGTCCTCTTTCTCTGGTTCCCAAGTCGGACTTCACCGCATGCTTCTGCAGCAGCTGTCTTTATGATATCCTTGAATTTATTCCAGAGGGTTTCCAAGTCATCAGGTCGTTCTTCTGTGTTGCTCACTGCTGTAGCAATAAGCCCCTGATATCTGGTCTTAATTTCTGGCTCTCTCAGCTTGTAGGTCCTAATGCTCATTTCTCCTGCTCGTTTACTTGGTTTCTTGCGTGATGTTGGGCAGTTCCTAGGCTGAGCAACTCTTTCAGTTGTTCGTTTGATTGTTAGCAGGTAGTGATCACTTCCAATCTCTGGCCCCCTCCAGACTCTTGCATCTCGGACATATCTGAATGAGCTTCTCCGAACAATGGCATAGTCGATCACTGACTTCTCATTCTTGGTTGGTTCACATCTAATGTATGCATGTATGCGCTCCCTTGATACTATCTTTTTGATTTTGGGCCACAATGCAACCCACGCCCCCTTTAGCTCTTTCAGATATGGGTACACCACTGTAGAGCAACGTGTTGCCATCGAGATCCATGACTCCTTGTCCTTTTTTCTTCGTTTCCGTTATAGCCAGGATTTCTAGTTTTGCTTTCCTCATCTCTTCCACCAGCTCCTCTTCCTTCCCATTTATACTTCTTGTGTTCCAAGTTCCATAAGTCGTAGTCCGTAGTCCGTTCCAGTTCGTCGCCTTTAGAATCAGTCCGGTTTTCTCTCTTGTAGTTCGCGTAATCATGATTTAAAGCAAACAGGTGATTGGCCTGTTGTGCCTTTGCATGGTGGAGGGGCTGCCTCCTTACGGCCTCCATGCAGGCCGCCCTCCTCCTTTTTCATCCGGGCTTGGGACCGGCATAGGCGGAGTTTTTTATTTTTAAACAACACAGTATTCTCATAATAGGGTCGTATGGAACTTCCCTTACGAACCGCCCCATCGCTCCCCCGTTAGTACGGCACTGTGTATCTCTACGATTTCCTGTCGCAGGTACTACTTATCACATCTGATATTGACTTCTGTCCATGTCACGATGTCAGACTGTCCAGTAACGTCGCTCTTTGTCACCCTTCACTCCCTTTTCATTCAATCTTTCCTGTTATCACATTTCTGGGGGTCGAAGTGGCTAAGATGTATGGCGTCCGCCTCGAGTTCTAGAGGTACCGGGTTGGAGGGAAAATAATTGATGAAAAATTTGTTATCTGAACCAGTGGTCCTAATGATGTCATACTCCCCCCTGGTCTCCTGGGTAGTGAGATCGGATGCCTACCTGTCTCGGATAAGGGCGAAAAAAATAGGAGGTCCCGTGTGCAAGTTGCGCACGATAAAAACCCTATGGCAGTTGGAAATCGTAAAGAGTAGACATACCTGGCACAATTTAAAAATCAGAAACCTACCCACCACAAAAATATTTATAGAATGTGTGATTCCTATTTACACACATTGGGATTCTCGCCGGTGCTACGGAGTTCGTGCACTGTGCTGAGATCTTCCTTGTGTGATCTAAGGGAGGAGATCGGAGCACTGATGGAGTTGTCCGTGTGCAATGAAGATAGTCCTTAAAACCAAACCAAACCAAACCAAACCAAACCATTCATAACACATAAGGAAGGGAAACCCGAGGCCTGTAAACAGTAAATAAATATTAGACAAACATAAAGGTATGTTTTTAGGCACTCCTCACATGTGCGTCTAGTATGTTGTAGACGCACATTTGAGCGCATCTAGGTTAATTGTATGTTTAATTATTTGCGTTCGACCATGCACCGTTCTTAAACGGGTATGGCGCGGTTTGTCGCGGTGATTTGTTGCTTTCCGGGCAACGTACTTGAGGCAGATCGAGATAACTAGCATCGGGTATAGACGTGATCGATTATGGTGTTCTTACTGTGACGTGTAATGGAAATGAAACCACTGTATCCGACCGCCCTTTCGTGACCTTGGCATAGTTTTATAATTCGTTCGCAAAGTCAAACATTTGACAGACTGCGTTTACTCATTCTAATCCACGCCCCTTTCTTTGAGCTGTTATCTGTGGTAAAATGGGATGCTATAAATATTTATAGGGGACTTAGTGTACTGACTGAGATCAGCTGTGAAGGTATCTGTATCTAATAAGTGTGGTGTATTACAGATGACCTTACTTGCTACCACATTTATACCTCAGTCAGAATTATTCTGGAATATTGTGATGACTACGTTAAATGTCTAGGGTTATGAAAATGATGAAGTGTAAGTCACAACAACAACATACAGATAAACAATTTAATTTATTCTACAACACTTTACAACACTGTGACACTCACACACATATAACACTCTATAAGACTATCTTAAATGAGTCAAGTGTTTACGTTTAAAAATATATGTATTAATTCTTGTCAATAATGGATATCCTGATTCAACTACACAGTGAACCAGGAATCACAATCAAATGTAATTACAAGTATTATTTACACAGTTTATATATATGAACTTTGTATTGACATAGTTTATTATTATTATTCTATGTGTGTAATTTGTGCAGTAGTAATATGAGGTAATACTGGTTTTGTTCAAGCTTGGTTGTTGTTTTTCATCATGACTTCAAGTGTTTGATTATCGGGGGAAATAGTATTGGGAAACTTTCACAGTTCCTGTCATTTGAACCCATTAATTGTCCCTCTGTGGTTAACAAGATGTCAATTTTTGAGGGGGCACATAATGTTGAGCTACTCTGGCCACAGAAGCTTATCTTTCGTGATGGCGGCAGGAAAAGACTCCTCTGCTCGATTGCTTCCTGTGTTCTGGAGACACCTCACTGGTCGCTATCTGGACCAAGGAGTATGCTGTCAGCCTCTGGATTCAGCAAAACTCAGACCAGGTGCTGCTTCAATAACTAGGACCACAGTCCCTGAAACAAGAAGGTTGTACCTCCTACTTCAGATCTAATTTATAATCTATTTCTACACTGAACACAATACAGAACAAACACTGAGTTCAGAGCGGTAGGCCAACTGCTATCTTCATCTGAAACAATTTACACCAGTATTCTCCTCCTAAATGGTTACTACGCCTCTGCAATTCCAGCCTTAGTTCCTTCTAGTCAATAAGATAGGTGTCAGTGTACTGTTTGGCAATTCCATGCAGTTTTACTTTTCTCCGACACCTCCTGTTCAGGTTGGAGCAATATTTAGGCCTTGCCTCATGTTTGCTACTGAACCACACACATATACAGGCATAAATTATCAATTTACATTCAATTTTCATTAAAAAGATATCGAATATATCAAGCTTACCACAATTCATGGAAATAATACACAGATACGTTGACTGGCGATGAATAATGGCACAAATTCCGATCTGCCTCTGTCCCAGACTTTTATTTAGAAAAATATGATCTGGCTCTCAACGCACTGTTTCTTAGTAAGTTTATTTTAAAGTGTGGCACTGAACTGACGCTTTTAATTGACTATATTGGCGGGTCTAACCAATCGGGCCATGTTTACACAGCTTTTCAAAAAAAGTACTCCTACTCACGTTTCCCTAACAACAAAGAATTAGTATTTATAGTCCGACTAATCGTGTTTAGCCTTACATTTATTTCTATCCAATCAAATAGGATTTTACATGGTGGCCCATTTCCCGTAAAATAGTGGGTTCAAAACATGCCACTGTGCGATTATTTTTTTTGTGTTGTCTGACACCCTCACTATTTTCTTTTGGCTATAATTTGTTAATTCCTAGACTATTTGCGTAACACTTAACATATTCTTTGTCAGCAAGTCCTAAGGAACCCAAATATATAAGTTTTAATGGAGCTAAGTGGCTGCGTTCAAAATATGCATTTTCTAGGATAGTCGTGTATTTTTTATTTTTTTATGTTTAGAACCGCCACCTGTCCTGCCTTTTCGACTGTTCTGTCATACTAATGTCAGGATTTCAGACATAAAACAGTAGAATGTCATGTTTCCCAATAAGCGTTTTACAGGTTTTTAAACCTAACTCTCGTATGGGTAGTGTTTTTTTATCACTGTCTATCTGAAAAAAAGTTATTGCTTCTGGCCTTACGCTTGGGGTGGGTGGCATTAATTGTATATCGCGAGACGCGTGTTTAGTGTTGCATGCGTTCCTGCTTTCAGCCCTCACTCTCTCTTTCTATCCTAAGTCCATCTGTCTTTTCATCACGCCGTGTATAAAATGAAATTAATGGAAGTATTAATTTAGGTCATTACGCAGGGTGCCTAGCTCAAGGTTTTCTTAGAAATGCAGTACACGTTTTATTGTAGAAAGCGTGTAGTGATGCAGTAGGCTTTACTATCAACGTGAAACGTTACAATTTGCAGACGAAGTAGAAAACAAGGGGATTTTTTTGTACGCCATTGTGACAGCACTGTACTTTTACCATTTCTCTTTCCTTTTATTGAATTTATGTGTTAGGCTTTACATTTACCTTTTAATTTATATATGTGGATTTAGAATGTTTCACGACAAATTCTCCCCTCTTAAAACAGACGTTATATGTCAGTCTATAATTCTATATACACATAGAGAAATTTATTATTATTTCTGGGGCTTACGGTGATTCTCATCACACGGATGGCGGCTTAAAAAATCCGCTCCCAGATTTTTCTTTCCAGATATATACTCTATGCAAAACTCAAATGGCTGCATCAGTAATGACCAACGGAGTAATCTAGAATTTTCATGTCTAGCCTGCGCTAGAAACGACAAGGGTTTGTGATCCGTTTGCAACTTAAATGCCTTCCCATACAGATAAATATTGAATTTCTTTATCGCCCATATTACTGCAAGACATTCTTTTTCGCTAGTTGAGTAATTGGTTTCAGCTTTATTCAACTTTCTGCTAGCATATGCCACTGGGCTTAATTCCCCATCCAATGCATCTGATTTCTGTAGCAGTGTTGCACCTAACCCAATATTACTGGCATCCGTCCTTACAATGAATTCTTGACTTAAGTCAGGTAATTTCAAAATAGGTTTGCTTGTGAGCTTTTCCTTCAATTCCTGGTAAGCTAATTCACATTGTGGTGTCCATGTAATTCGATCTGGATTTCCTTTACGGGTCAAATCAGTTAACGGTGCACATATGGAATTAAAGTTTTTGATATACTTTTGGTAGAAACCACATAATGAGACAAAGGATCTCACGTCTTTCTTGGTTTGTGGTCTCGGGGCTTTCTTTAGTTTCTCTAAATTCTTGGGGTCAGGGGTCATGTTTCCCTGATGGACTGTGTGTCCCAAGAATTCTAATTCTTTACATCCAACGCAACATTTGGTTGGTCGGGCTGTTAAATTCGCTTCTCTAAGTCGATTAAACAGCATGTTCAGAGAGTCAATGTGTTCCTCAATGTTTCTGTTGCTATAAGGATATCATCCATGAAATTTGTGATGCATGGATTATTCAGAGGGTCCAATAATTTTCTCATCATTCTAGAGAAGACACTAGGCGCATTCTTCAATCCAAATGGCAATCTGTTAAACTCATAGTGTCCCTCTGAGGTACTAAAAGCTAGGTATGGTCTAACCTCAGGCTTTACTGGAATCTGATAGTATCCTTTACTCAGATCCACTTTTGAGAAATATTTAGCTTTATTTAGCCTGGCAAACAACTGATTTGTATCCGGCAATGGATCCACCTGTCCTTCTGTAATAGCATTCAGTCTCCTGTAATCTATACAGAGTCTATGTTCTCCAGAGGGTTTCCTTAAGAGTACAACACTGGAACTATACGAAGATTCACTGTGTGAAATAATTCCTTCCTTCAACAAATAGTCTATCTCTTCCTTCAAAGCTTTCTCCTTAGCAAAAGGAATCGAATAGGGTTTCATACAGACAGGTGTGGGGTCTATCAGTTTCATATCATATTCCAATAAGTTTGTATGCCCCGGTCGGTCCGTTAACACCTCTGTATGATTATCTAGAACCTGTTGCACTCTCTCTTTCTGATTTTTCGTTAAATGTGTACTGATTTTCACCTGTGCCGCTGTCTCACAGGGGTGTAATGGATATTCAAATGATGAAAGTGGTTCCTTTTTCATCTCCATCGCCATGGACAAGGTCAACAAGTGTGTCTCTTCCTGATTTTCTCTTTCCAAATATTTCTTCAGGAGATTCACATGATAGATTTTTTCTTTCCCCTTCTTATCTATCTTATAATTTGTTCTAGACACCTTCTCTAGAACTGTATATGGACCTTGCCATCCAATTTGTAACTTATTCTGACTACCGGGGAGAAGAAGCAGTACCTTCTCTCCCACAGCCAAATCTCTGTCTTTAGCCTTCCTGTTGAAATAGGCAGCATGTTTCTTCCTGGCTTGTCTCAAATTTTCATTGGCAAGTTTCCAGCCAGTTTTTAAACGAGTGGTCAGCTCATTCACATATTGGTATGAGGATGTAATATTTTCCTCTGCCTTTTCATCAGTCCACGTTCTTAACAGCGTTACATATGGACCTTTAATTTTGTGGACCTATTTGTCCATGCACCGGTATGGTCTCTTCCACTCGAAGCGCTATAGTGATGATTTTTCCTCCCAGAATTATCATTCACAAAACGACCGCTACCAATTCTTTTCTTGGGGCTTTCTCCCCACTTAGAATTCTTGATGAGAGATTTCCTCTCTACATCTTCTTCCTCCAGTTTGTTTAAGTCCGATTGAGGGATTTTCGGCTTATCCTGGGGTAAGACATCTTTTTGCACTCTCTGCATAGTGGCCATTGTAAAACAGTTAATTGAAGCTTGTCCGTGAAAAGGGGCTTCCCATTCCACTTGGTCCACTTTATCAAATTTATTTTTCTTTTCAATGTCAGGCCTGCGTTTGCCCCGTGGCGTGTCCAGGTCCTGATCAATGTTCCCACTTGTGGGTGTTCCCTCATGTGCTATGCTACACCTTTCTACAAAATTCTCAATGTCCCACCTTGCCTTGGGCCAATAATAATTGTGAGCCACCTTTTGGATGATGGTACCTATTTTCTCATGGTCCCCATCTTGTTTCACATGTAGGCTCCTTATTAAGTCTGCCCTATATCTCTTTGGAAGAACCAACTGTCCGTGACCATTGGATCTAGTTCCGGCCTTCCTGTAAATCAACTTGTTTTTCATGTAAAAATCTCCCTTGCCTGGAGTTGTATGACAAGTTGACAATTTCCTGAAACAAGGCTTGAGGGTCTTATCCCCAGCCTGTGCCTTCCTCATCTCTTCTGGAGTGGTATCTAACATAATATCCTCCTCCTTTCTTGAGGTCGACCTGACCTGAAGGGTGGCCATAACTATAGGGTTCCTTCTGCAACGGTCAGTGTCATGATTGTTCATCTTACAATTTTTACACCACCTCCTGTTTTTGGTTGAAAGATTTTCTTTCATCATATTTCCTTTCATCGAATTGTGGGGTTTTATTTTTATTGTCATACCGTGGCCTATCAAACTGGTGCTTACCTTTGTTTTGATCTCTAGGATCAAATTTATTAAAGTTCTGTGGTGCCTTAAAATTATCTACCTGTTTCTTTTTATTACCTGATACCTCTGCCTGAGCTGCTTGATACCTTTCTGCAACATTTAGTAACTCACCCAGCCTCTCTGCACCTTGTTCCATGAGAAACTTTCTCAGGTCTGGAGCCATGGACTCTCTTAATTGTTCTATAAGGATCATTTCCTTAAGATCTTGGGTTTTCCCCAGAGAAGTCCATTTCTCCAAGTATGTCTCTATCCGTGCAGAGAACTGGTGATAGGTTTCACCTGACAGTAGTTTAGCATTCCTAAATTTTTTTCTATAAAATTCTGCGTTCTTTTCATATCTTAACAAAAGAGCCTGCTTTAGCATGTCATAATTTTCTTGATCACCTCTGCTCATTTTGGCAAAAACTTCATAAGCTGCCCCACGAAGCCCTTGAGATAACTTTAAGCTCCACCTTTCTCTCTCTAACCCATACGTGGTAGCTAATAGTTCATATCTATTTAGATAGCTCTCAATATCATCGTCTTTCTCAACAAAATGATCTAAATGAAAGTTCATAGCTGAGGTTGAGGCTCCCTGACTAGCAGTAGCATCGGAGGTAAAGGGACTGGCACCATTTTCAGGAGCATGGCCTTGAAACTCAAACTCCCTTAGTCGTAACTCGTGCTCCCTTTGTAATCTCTTCTCCTCCTTTTCTGCTTCCCTCTCTGCAGTCTGTCTTCTTTCCTCGGCTTCCCTTTCTGCAGCCAATCTTTTGTCTTCTCTTTCTGCCTCCAATTTCTTAGCCTCAGCCTCAATCTGCAACCTCTTAGCCTCAGCCTCAATCTGCAACCTCTTAATTTCTTTTTCAGCCTCTAACTTTCTTTCAGCCTCAAATCTTCTTTCCTCACGTTCAATATATTTGTCACATTCAGCAGTGACATAAGCAATCATAATTTGCCCGTCCATTCCTAACTCTTTCGCAGTCTGCACAGCAGCAGATCGAAATTTGGCCAGGTCCGCCATTTTCTAACAGGTAAATGTAAACAATGTCTAACTAAACAATACAATTTCTAACTAAATATCCAATGACAACCACAGGCACTGAGAGCTCAACGTTATTTATTTTCACCCAAGGATACCTTTTAAATTTGTATTATTCCCTGAAGTGAATTACCCCCAATATTTATAATAGGGAAAGATTCAAAATCCCGGACAGGACCCCAATATATGTGGTAAAGTGGGATGTTATAAATATTTATAGGGGACTTAGTGTACTGACTGAGATCAGCTGTGAAGGTATCTGTATCTAATAAGTG
This sequence comes from Oreohelix idahoensis, assembly GCA_024509875.1. Taxonomy (NCBI): domain Eukaryota; kingdom Metazoa; phylum Mollusca; class Gastropoda; order Stylommatophora; family Oreohelicidae; genus Oreohelix; species Oreohelix idahoensis. The sequence goes on from JAMPIV010020578.1 coordinate 260,685, forward strand.
TGGTGTATTACAGATGACCTTACTTGCTACCACATTTATACCTCAGTCAGAATTATTCTGGAATATTGTGATGACTACGTTAAATGTCTAGGGTTATGAAAATGATGAAGTGTAAGTCACAACAACAACATACAGATAAACAATTTAATTTATTCTACAACACTTTACAACACTGTGACACTCACACACATATAACACTCTATAAGACTATCTTAAATGAGTCAAGTGTTTACGTTTAAAAATATATGTATTAATTCTTGTCAATAATGGATATCCTGATTCAACTACACAGTGAACCAGGAATCACAATCAAATGTAATTACAAGTATTATTTACACAGTTTATATATATGAACTTTGTATTGACATAGTTTATTATTATTATTCTATGTGTGTAATTTGTGCAGTAGTAATATGAGGTAATACTGGTTTTGTTCAAGCTTGGTTGTTGTTTTTCATCATGACTTCAAGTGTTTGATTATCGGGGAAATAGTATTGGGAAACTTTCACAGTTCCTGTCATTTGAACCCATTAATTGTCCCTCTGTGGTTAACAAGATGTCAATTTTTGAGGGGGCACATAATGTTGAGCTACTCTGGCCACAGAAGCTTATCTTTCGTGATGGCGGCAGGAAAAGACTCCTCTGCTCGATTGCTTCCTGTGTTCTGGAGACACCTCACTGGTCGATATCTGGACCAAGGAGTATGCTGTCAGCCTCTGGATTCAGCAAAACTCAGACCAGGTGCTGCTTCAATAACTAGGACCACAGTCCCTGAAACAAGAAGGTTGTACCTCCTACTTCAGATCTAATTTATAATCTATTTCTACACTGAACACAATACAGAACAAACACTGAGTTCAGAGCGGTAGGCCAACTGCTATCTTCATCTGAAACAATTTACACCAGTATTCTCCTCCTAAATGGTTACTACGCCTCTGCAATTCCAGCCTTAGTTCCTTCTAGTCAATAAGATAGGTGTCAGTGTACTGTTTGGCAATTCCATGCAGTTTTACTTTTCTCCGACACCTCCTGTTCAGGTTGGAGCAATATTTAGGCCTTGCCTCATGTTTGCTACTGAACCACACACATATACAGACATAAATTATCAATTTACATTCAATTTTCATTAAAAAGATATCGAATATATCAAGCTTACCACAATTCATGGAAATAATACACAGATACGTTGACTGGCGATGAATAATGGCACAAATTCCGATCTGCCTCTGTCCCAGACTTTTATTTAGAAAAATATGATCTGGCTCTCAACGCACTGTTTCTTAGTAAGTTTATTTTAAAGTGTGGCACTGAACTGACGCTTTTAATTGACTATATTGGCGGGTCTAACCAATCGGGCCATGTTTACACAGCTTTTCAAAAAAAGTACTCCTACTCACGTTTCCCTAACAACAAAGAATTAGTATTTATAGTCCGACTAATCGTGTTTAGCCTTACATTTATTTCTATCCAATCAAATAGGATTTTACATGGTGGCCCATTTCCCGTAAAATAGTGGGTTCAAAACATGCCACTGTGCGATTATTTTTTTTTTGTGTTGTCTGACACCCTCACTATTTTCTTTTGGCTATAATTTGTTAATTCCTAGACTATTTGCGTAACACTTAACATATTCTTTGTCAGCAAGTCCTAAGGAACCCAAATATATAAGTTTTAATGGAGCTAAGTGGCTGCGTTCAAAATATGCATTTTCTAGGATAGTCGTGTATTTTTTATTTTTTTTATGTTTAGAACCGCCACCTGTCCTGCCTTTTCGACTGTTCTGTCATACTAATGTCAGGATTTCAGACATAAAACAGTAGAATGTCATGTTTCCCAATAAGCGTTTTACAGGTTTTTAAACCTAACTCTCGTATGGGTAGTGTTTTTTATCACTGTCTATCTGAAAAAAAGTTATTGCTTCTGGCCTTACGCTTGGGGTGGGTGGCATTAATTGTATATCGCGAGACGCGTGTTTAGTGTTGCATGCGTTCCTGCTTTCAGCCCTCACTCTCTCTTTCTATCCTAAGTCCATCTGTCTTTTCATCACGCCGTGTATAAAATGAAATTAATGGAAGTATTAATTTAGGTCATTACGCAGGGTGCCTAGCTCAAGGTTTTCTTAGAAATGCAGTACACGTTTTATTGTAGAAAGCGTGTAGTGATGCAGTAGGCTTTTTACTATCAACGTGAAACGTTACAATTTGCAGACGAAGTAGAAAACAAGGGGATTTTTTTGTACGCCATTGTGATAGCACTGTACTTTTACCATTTCTCTTTCCTTTTATTGAATTTATGTGTTAGGCTTTACAGTTACCTTTTAATTTATATATGTGGATTTAGAATATTTCACGACATTATCAAACGAAGTTGTTTACCAGCTTTCGCAAACCTGCCTGTCAAACAGGGGGCGAACCACGTTCGGTTACCCAAGTTTCTCACGCGAGCGAATCTGTCAATATTACGACGCCAGACAGACCGCAAGTGGGAAACACGTGGGAAACACGTGGAAAACACCGAACGTCTGTGTAGTGAATTGCACGGGCAAAAATATTTTTCCCCGTGTACTCTTTGATGTTTATACAATCAGGGGGAGGCAATCGTTTGATCTCCAGAAACGGCGTAATCTCAGAAGAAAGCCCGTTACACGGTTTACTCTTTGTTGTCGGCCAGCAACGCCGAACAGAGAGACCGGTGGAACCCTTTATTGGGGGAAATATAGTTTCTGATTTCTCCGCTATGAAACGGAGTGTGAAAAGTAACATCTTCTAGAGATCATTATAACATATGGGTATATATACTGCGTCTCCTCACAATCATTTATCAGTTGTCGTCCAGATTTTTCGGAGAGTCTAAACACGTTACCTAGAACCAGTGCGGATAATTGTGTTAATAGCTTCGTGGGGATCTTATTCTGAATTTCTGGTAATATAAATTTGTGCTTAAGCGTATTCAAGTGTTAAAGGTTTTTCATCTTAAATTCACTGTGATTTTCTAGGTGATAGAACTAGCGAAATCAATAACGCGTAGCAATTTGTTTGTATCAGTTGTGCAGTTTAATGATAATTTTTCCACCCGCTATCACACAGAAAGAGACGGTGTAGTTGACTAATTAGTTGACGGATGCGTGACGGAATAGAATTCACGTTTATTGCATTGTTTGTGATTTAGTAAGTGACTGTGTTTAAATATCATGCGACTTAACAAACAGATGCCGACAATCTAATTGCTACTTAGCGACAGGCGATATTTGTTAAAGTGCGCGTATGGATAAATTAAATGATAACTGACCAGATAGGAATAGGCTAGAGACAATATATATATATATATATTAGTAGCTCTATTTTCATAACGTTTTTACATCCTTAGGCATGACTTGAGCAACGGCGACCAGCAGTTTTTTATGTGGCTATATCTTGGGCCTGTCTCCATTATTTACTGATTGGATTAAAGTTGTCTTCTGTTGGCTGACGCGTCTCCAAGTTTCAGTTGTGACTAGGACGGGCCACAGAGACTAACGAACAGTTTAATAGTAAATTTTAACTGGACTTACAAAATACCCAGATATATTTTCTTGCATTTTATCAGCCCCTAGTGGTGAAATAACAATAACTGTTATCCCGACATTTGATAGTTGTTTCCAAGTGGATATTTATCCCGAAGAGCTACGCTATTTCAGAATCGGCACTCACCAGAGCCAGCCGATAGGATTTACCATCAGCATCAAAATAACAATAATTAACAGTTTTCGCAATCAGATGTTTTCCTACTGTTTACGGTGAACACCAGATCTTAGAGTGTCTCGGCATTAACTATCCAAGGTGACAGTGTGTATCCAGGAAATCAACCACCAAATTAGGCGTTCCCCTTATAAAATTTAATTATTGACAAAGAGGGACTGGGGCCCAATCCTGACGATAACTTCTCTGGACCTTAGAAATACATTCATAGATTTTTGTGTCCAACCGATTGTTGCACCAAGAATAGGGTAAGAAGCGAGATTGTGTGTGGCCACGTATGACAGAGAGAGAGAGAGAGAGAGAGAGAGAGAGAGAAATCTTTTCTTTAGTACAGGATACACTGCATCATATGAATTTTGTTAGACTATTGTTTAATTTTATTAGTTTAACGTTTTAGTGTCTGTATACTGTAACCTATTGTTCTTTCTTACTTTGTCTATTACTGTTGTTCTTATTGCTAACGAGGGGAGGGCATAGGTATTGTATATATATAACCTTCTTCTTCATCCCGTCCTTAGCCACCAACCGTCAAAGGGGCCATTAACTGGCGTTAGGTTCTTATCTATTCTCTTTAACGAGGGATCAATCCATAGGTATTGTTTCGGTATATCGAAGTGACTATAAAAATACCCGTTGGTTATATAATATATATATATATATATATATATATATATATATATATATATATATATATATATATATATATATATATATATATATATATATATATATATATATAATTCTGATGTATTTGATCTTTCTCTTTTAGATATTGGATGTTGTAAGGTTTAGTGATAATAAACAACAAAATAACTAACTTTGTGTGTTGGTCAGACCCATACTCATTTAACCATAGTTTTTCACGTTTGTGTGTCTTGTTGTCACATAGCTCTGTGTGTGTGTGTGTGTGTGTGTGTGTGTTTAGTAAACTTATATTTCTCAATATAAGGGGGTGCAAGATTGTCTTACAATAAACTATAGTCGTATAGATAGGCTGGACTAGAGAAACTACTTAATCCAGAGACAGATCTTCTCCTTATCTATCCACTCGTGAAAAATCTATTTCTTACACCTTACTTCTCACGTATTATCGCCATCTCCTATACTCAGGCGGGACCTTAAATAACTAAAACCTATCTAAGCGCGACACTTACCCAAGTCAAGGGAAGACACGAATATGTAATAATTATGATCATCTGAAAGATGAATACACTCTTCTTGAGGGAGCTATGCCAAGACGCTTGTGATTTAAAAATTTAGCCAGTCTTGATTAAATTTAAAAGGCACACGGTGTTTCCTTACTCCTATCAGTTAACAAATTCCGCTGGCGGCTCAGTTCAGGCGGGTCTGAGTTATGTTTCGCTCGCCCGCCCCTAATCGCCGGCGTCAGCGTGCAATGAAAATTATTATTTAATCTCTCCATACGCGCTACCTAACCAATGATCGCCTGTCATTAAATAGTTATTAATTGTCGGCATCTGTTGGCTTTGCCGTATATGATTAAAATAATAGACACTATAACAAATATGCACAAATGAAATATAACGTTGTAATCTATCCTACCCTATCAGGTTACTGTCTATACAGGTGGCGTGATTTAACATTTTAATAGAATATCTGGTAGGAAATCGTTACTTTATTTCACTCGTTTTACTAGCGAGAAAATCTCAGTGAAGACTAAATGGTAAAAGCTATCACTTCTTAAAATTATTTGCCCTATTATCCTTTACCAGAAAATTCAGAAATGAAATCTCCACGAGAACTAGTAACAAATCCACGCAAGGAAATAGTTTAATGCTGCGTGCTAGCTCCTTCCGAATTCTGACTGACACTGACAATAGGGTTAAGAAAACAACAGTATATATATATATATATCATTAGGATTCTCTGATCTCTGAATGCGTTAATTTCGCGTTCCGGTGTTACCCCGAATTTAAGAAGCTAAGAGTATCAAGATAAAGGCTTTACTGTCGGTCTTCTTCGAGGTGTTCGAACGTCAACAACAGACTTACTGTTCCCTAACGGGTTTCTCTGTAAGAATGCCCGCTTCTGAAGATCAAAGAGCACAGGGGTTTCTACCTTCCACTGAGTACGAACTTCAAATGGTCTGTGTTTTTGTCTCTCTCAAGCTGCTTGCTCATCTGAGAAGTATTGTGATGTACAGATGAGCTTCGCGTGAGTGGACGAGGTAAACACAGCCTGATTTGCTTCCATGTTATGACTAACAGGTCACGCAGTTTGTAAACATTGCGTTGTCGTAAATTTATTTTGAGAGAAAGAGTCTTAAAAATAGTAGTACGGTTTAGAGTGTAGAATGATGGTGAAAAAAAGCTCAGTGATAGAAATGTAGAGATTAAATATGATGCTCCACAGAGTGCTGGAGGAGAGTAAAGACAGACTTATTTACGACAAATCGTTTCTCTCAATCTTCTCTTCCACTCTCCTGGTCAAACAATTATTTGCCAGTTTTCCAGACACACATCTGCGCTCACACCGATTTGGTGCTTCAAACACACAGACGACGTGGATACAACTATCTTAAACAAATAGGGGAAATTTTATGGGCTTTGGGTAGTCCAACACCGTAACGATTAAGTTTATGATATTTATTAAAGTTAAAAAAGACAATCACTAAAATAATCAATTGTTTACAACAAGAATTATCAAAATTTACAGAAAAATGCAAATAACAAGGTAGGGAGGGGGGTGAAGAAGATTGGTATCGACTAAGCCCGCCCCGTTTATTAGACAAAGATAAACCCAGTCCAAAGATAAATAGTTATCAGGAACATAGGTAAGTTAACCTAACAGTAAAGTTAATTACTCTGAAAAGAGGTGTTACAAAATTAGGTATAGGTGGTAGAAAGAAATCCTGTTCTTCCCAATTGTTCTTCCCTTTACTAAGCAAATGAAAAGGAGGGGGTTTTAAACAGAGTTAACAAATTATCAACTATCCCACTTAAAGGAACAATGTAGGGTATACAGAAAAGATATATATATTACCAGATAAGCAAGTTAACAAAATGGTTACACAAAAGAATTAATTTCCTGTCATTCATACACGCGCTAGTAAAGGCATTCACTCATCTTGCTCTCACTTACCGATTGTGAAAAAATCTTGCACTCCATAGAATAACACAACAGCAGTTACACCTCAAACTAAATGTATGAGTGTTTGTTCAAGTTCTAGCCCCAGATTAGCGGGTAGGCGGTCAGCACATAAAAGGATCCCGTAATCGCTGGAAAATGAATCTGTAGTTGTGTCTCTTTTCTTAATAACAGTTTCTATGGGAGGGCACGGTCTCTGATACCGGGGTGAGGATGGTGTGGTCTATTTGACTATGCCGCTGATAATAAAATTCTTACGCGTGCTGGTACACTTTATCCGTGAGGTATGGTTTAAGTCCAGTGAGAAAACTAGTCACATCACTGTTCAGGAAAATATGAATTCTCTCTCTGTGTCAGTAAACTAACAAAAGCTCGGGCCAGTGTTCTTCTTCCCCTTACGACTTAATTTGCTTGATGGTGCGTTAAATTTGCCTTTGGGTGTGCTTTCTTTGCTATAAGTTAGATAGCGGAATTCCAAACATAGAATCGCCTCAAAGATTAAAAATTTACACAGTCTCAACAAGTTCTGCGTCAGGGGAACTCTACACACTGTTTATGCTTTGCTTTGCTTAGATTGATTTCTTTATTGCTTTCTTAATGCTGGGATCGCACAGGTTACGATCACTCTGTATGAAAGAAAAAAAGACATGTAATATACCGAAAAACAAATCACCTTCCAAAGCGCGATGAATTTCCCGTTAAGACTATTTTATATACGCTCGCGTATTTAATTATGTATTTAATAAACACTGCGCGAGTTTTAGTGGTTAAAACACACTCTTATAAATATATGACATAACTAAATTTATTAATTATAAATTCCTTCGCGACTTTAAAAGTTAATTTAAGCATTTAACGTCTATTATCTTTTGGAAATAATATAGCAGGTATATCATTACATTTACAACTGGAACTATTGAGACGGTTTAATTTAATAGATTTAAATTAACACAAAATCCAGTGAAATAGAATGACTGAACTAGACAACTGATACTTTACACAATATATATATTACCGCTTTGCACAGAATAGAATTCACTGCAAATATGTATAAAATCCATGGGATAATCTAGCAAGATTTCAAATATAGCTAGTGCTTCTGTTAAGTTCTGGCCAGCGAGTGATAAAGTGTATTTCTACGAGGTCTGTATATATCTAGAATGAAATGAAAGATGAGTGGGACATGAGAAACTTGACAGCTTTTTAGATCTCAGAAGACTTTTGGGGATCTGACCGCCAGACCAAAGAGAGAAGCCGCCCCTGGCCTCTCGTATCTTCGCGCGCTGCTTGCGTCAGCGTTCCCCGTTCGCTCCCACTGCAATCGGTTCCGTGTTTAACACCGAGATGCGAAATCGTTTCAGGGACCACTACTGTCTTTGATAGCATGCCGCCCGTCCTTCCTGAGATCCCCCCCCCCCCCAGTGTCTTTCTTCTGACCGCTCTGGTCCATCTTGCGAGCGGTTTAGTGTTCGCACGGAGATGATAAATACCTGCGAGAAACTAGCTTCTCTGCTCGGGGATCGTCTCAGTGTCTTTAGATCTCATGCCGCCTACTAAATGAGTCCCGGTGGAATCGGTTCGCTCTGGCGAAACCAAAAAGTTACAACAAATGTTCAGGGGTTCTAATGTTATGAAAAGCTAAAGTCCCTTTAATCATCCATCAAATCAGGGAAAATTCACTTGTCGAACTAGACGTACGTCACAATCGTCCCCACTTTTAGACGTGAAACCATTTTTCATGTTTCCTTCTTGACAATGGAGGTGACCTGATTGGTGACTTTAGGATGAGTGGTATCTTCAGTTTGCTCTTCTTCCTCTGTAGACCAGTTTCTACTCAGGAAATCAGCCCCGACATTCTGTCTTCCCGGAATATATTCCCCTTTGAATGAATAAACAGCTAACAATAAGGCCCATCGCATGATCCTAGCGTTGAATTCCTTATTGGCACCAAGAAATGCTAACGGAGCGTGGTCTGTTTGCACTGTGAAAGATGTACCATAGAGAAACTCATGATGGCGTCTGATACCGTCAATCAGAGCGAGGCATTCTCTTTCGACTACGCTGTAGTTCCGTTCAGCTTTATTTAATTTCCGACTGCCATAGGCAACTGGAAATAGCATGTTTGGGTCACTGTCATCGGCTTGAAGCAGTGTTGACCCGATGCCCTGACCTGACGCGTCGACCCGTAATACAAAAGGTTTCTTGAGGTCAGGCAACCTCAAAATGGGGTATGCAGACAACTGTCCTTTCAAAGTGCTGTATGCGTGTTCGCACTTTTGATCCCACATGACCTTATCCGGACGCCCTTTCTTAGTGAGGTCAGTCAGAGGTGCTGTCAGTCCGTTGAAGTTCTGGATGTATTTCTGATAATATGCACATAGTGATATGAAGGAACGTACGTCTTTCTTCGTTCGGGGTCTTTTTGCTGCCACTATTTTCTCCACGTTCTTCTTAATAGGCCAACTGCATCCGTGAGAAATAGTATGCCCCAGGAAGTCTAACTGTTCAAACACGATGAGACATTTGCTAGGTCTGGCTGTGAGACCAGTTTCCTGTAGTCTCCTGAGGAGCATAGCAACCGTAGCAATATGTTCTTCGTAGGTTTCCGATACAATTAGTATGTCATCCATAAAATTATGGATATGGGGACTTTGCAAAGGTTCTAGAAGCTTCCTCATCATCCTGGTGAACACTCCTGGTGCGTTATGCAAACCGAATGGCATCACATTAAATGTGTAATGTGCTTCACTAGTGCTGAAAGCTAACAAGGGTTTAATTTCCTCATTGACTGGTATTTGATAGTAACCTTTACTGAGGTCAATCTTGGAGAAAATCTTTGCCTTGCTAAGCTTGGTGAACAACTGAGAAACAGTTTGGAGAGGTTCGGGCAGGAATTCCGTAACAGCGTTTAGCAGCCGGTAATCTATACACAGCCGAACTTCCTTATTGGGCTTCTGCAACAGCACTACACTGGAACTGTAAGGAGATGTAGACTCACTGATAATTCCTGCCTGACGCAGCTTGTCTATTTCTCCGCGAAGTGCATCAGCTTTAGCGTACGGGATGGGGTAAACTCTGGTTTGAACAGGGGTCTCGTTTGTTAATTTCATATCAAATTCGATGAGATTTGTTCGACCAGGTACATCCGTTAAGACTGCACTGTACTGTTTTAGTAGCACCCTGGTTTCTGTTTGTTGTTCTGGTGAGAGATTGTCGCCGAACTTGACATCTTTAAAGGATTCTGTGGGTTGCAATGGATACTCCATGCAACCATCATCATCTTCCTCGTCTTCCGTTGCTATGGCGATAGCCAGGAGATGCTCGGAGGGTGGCACCGGTCTCTCCAGATATTTTTTAAGTAGATTTACGTGGAAGACCTTTTCCTTTCCTATGACGGAGATCTTGTAATTGGTACGTGAGATCTTTTTAAGGACGGTAGACGGCCCTTGCCATCCGATGCGAAGTTTATTGCTTCCGGTTGGAAGTAGCAACAAAACTTTCTCCCCTGGTTGTAGTTCTCTCTCTTTTGCAGCTTTGTTGTATCTTTTAGCATGTTTAGCGCGGGCTTTCTTAAGGTTGGTAGTAGCTAGATCCCATCCTAGCTTTAGCCTTTCCTTGAGCTCAGATACATACTTGCTTGCAGAGACGACTGTCTCGTCAGCCTTTTGGTCTGTCAGGGACCGAAGTAAGGCTTCTAGTGGCCCCTTAATAGGTCTGCCAAATAAAAGTGTAGCTGGCGCGAATCCCGTAGACGCTTGGGGAACCTCTCGGTAGGCGAATAAGGCAGCCGATATATATAGGTCCCAGTCTTCCGGTTTCTCCTGACCCAGCTTACGTAACATGGTGGTGAGGGTGCCGTTAAAACGTTCCACGAGCCCATTTCCGGCCGGATGGTAGGGACTTGTGTGGATATGTTTGGCCCTCAAGATCTTAAAGATCTCCTCCATTAACAGGCTACGGAATTGGGATCCATTGTCCGTCAAAACTTGTTGAGGGAATCCCAACCGTGTAAAGATTTGCACGAGGGCTTCTGCGACATGCTTGGAATTTATGCATGGTTAGCGGTACAAGCTTCGGCCCACATTGTGCAAGTGTCGACTAAGGTCAGGATGAACCTGTTCCTTCTTTTGGTCCTTTCCAGGGGTCCAATGATGTCAACAGCAACCCGTTCAAATGGAGTACCCACTATTGGCATTTGCCCCATAGGTACTGGGGGTGTCAAGTGCTTTGGTGCTACCCGTTGGCACTGGGCGCAGGATTTCACATACCTGATAATGTCAGAGTTCATTCCTGGCCACCAATAGTGGTTTTTTATTCGCTGAATAGTGGCGTTTTGTCCCATATGTCCGCTAAAGGGAAGAGAGTGCCCCATTTCTAAGATCTGGCTTCTGTACTGCGTCGGTACTAGGAGCTGGTTATTCCCCGTGTCCGGGTTGCCCGTTCTACGATACAATACGCCGTCCTTAGAAAAGATGTCTCCGTTGTGTCTGGGGTCCTTAGCCATGGGCAGTTTTCTAAAGCAGGGCTCCAGAGTAGGGTCCTTTTGTTGCGCCTCCTTCAGTTCATTCGGCAACAAATTTGGCGCAGGCTCCCTCTTTGACTAGGTGCCTAGCGACAATAAAACTAAAGCTTAGTCCAGTGTCAAAGAGACAAGTAGTTGAGGTACCATTCAAAATTACAGTTCCTCGAGTTGAGGGTCGGTCCCCCTCAGGTTGAGAATCACTGACATTGACTCTACCTTTCGAGGCTGTATGCAAACATCCGACGCGGTTTGGACCGGTTTGTTTGCCCTGATCAGACGTTCCTGGTGTAGGGGTCTTCCCTTTTCCTTGACCTTGGTGGCCGCGCTGCCACGTAGGCTTGGTGGGTTGATCAGAATTGTTGTGGGGGGGGGGGGTAATCGGGTTTTGTAGAATTTCGATTTTTCCTGGGGAGGTCTCTGGGTTGTAGAGTAAACGTGTTGTTGTGTATTCGCCACCACTGTAGAATGTCTGGATGCGGATGTTATGTTTAGAGTCATGCACTGATCATCACTGAAGAAAGTCTTCTTCAGTTACCTCTGCATCATCGAATGAACCTGTCATATTGACATTGAGTGGGAGTGTCAAGTAACGCGAATGGTGTAGTAGTTCGGTGTAACAGACCACTTGATAATACCTCTCACACACTCTCATGTAATGCAATGACGACTTGAACTGCCGCTGACATTTTAATAGTTTAATGAAGGCACGAACACTGGACAGCATGGATACAGTCATGGGAACATGTTGACGTACATTCATTGGTTATTTGAATCGTGGATGATACATTCATGTAGTAGTGAAATAACATTCAACCTAAGGTAGCATTCACTGTTCTGGTACCTAATCGCCGTATCCTCTACTGACTAAACGCGTCAATGAGGATCGGTAAACATACAAAAGTCATTGGCCCAACCTTCATTCCATGGCTAAGTTCTTAAGCTGAAATATGTCCAATGTTTGTATAATACTCATAAGCCACGATAGTGGGTTTTCACCTCCTAACAAGATCTCGATACCACTGCCCGATAGTAGGATACATAATCTGTTCTCTTGACAGTGATCAAAAAATATGATGACAGAAATATAACATGGCCGCCTTTTTGAGTTGTCGCTCACTCACTCGTAGGAAGGTAGATATAAGCCAAAGTTAATTTACAAAAACGAACGATCCTAAATCGATACAAGCACAATGTTCCATCTAGGTCTAAATCGACTCGAGATCATCAAAAATAGGGTCTTCTGGCATAACTGGAGTCCGAATCACCACACATAATGAGGAGGATCTCTGACAAAATAAGACTCTTGCCAGAGACATAAACTTCTCCTATCGAAAAAACATTCTATGAATCTGACTGTTAAACCTTAGTTGCCACATATAAACGCCCAAGAAAAACTACAACATTGGAAAAGTGCACACTCAGGTTAGACCATACTTGGCGAAAAATTATCGGAACTCTTATTCACAACCCGAGTTTGGACGTTGAGGTCAGGGAGTGTGTGATACCCAATGCGCTCAGATTCCGGCAAGAAAGAAATATAGTCCGACATGAAACATATTAAGGTAATACAAATAATACGAACGAATCCTTCTATTCACAAGGACAGGTAGTAACACTGCAATCACAGGGCCATAAAAAACATAACAAGCAAAATTAATCTATTTTTCTGGCCCGAACAAAATAAGAAACGGACATGAACTACAATATCCAGATGCGCACGAGGACAATATAAGGAAAGATCACTCATATATTCAAAAGTGTAAATCCCAATCATGAATTATCTAGCTTTACCAGAGGCGATAGCAATGCTTCATACACAAATGTACTGCAAGTGGTAATACTTTTCTAGATATTAAATAGCCATATCGTTTGTGTAGATTTTGTAATAATGTGCGGTCAAAATATGCACGCACAACAATGGGTAATTATTGTTTTTTCTCGTTGGTTAAAATTCTGTGAGACGGGAATAGGCACACGAGGGAATACAGATGACTGCATCAAGATTTGTTTACGAGACATGGCTACAACATAAATCTGATGGGTTTACGATGCTTTAGTGCTGGGAAGTTCGGCCATAATGCATTGGTATAGCGTTCTGCCTTATTGAGTATGTCTCCTCAAGCCTAAACAGCGTCCCCGTTCAGCTTCATGAAGCCAGTCAGCCAAAAATCTAAACGGTATTCGCGGTTTGACAAAGTTGACTTTATCTGTTCCCACAAGAACAAGTTCACGTAGTCCCTCATAATGTAATAGGAAGGTCAGATTGGTGGGGGGGGGGGGGGGACTCCGGATATATATCAC
>JAMPIV010020579.1:0-22473 GCA_024509875.1 Oreohelix idahoensis
TAATGTGTAGTATAAACATTCTGGAAGTTTATCTGTCAATACTAGCCGCATGCTCTTTACACAAAACGGGATGTGGACTATCACATAAGATAAACTTGTTTTTGGCCAAGACTTTTGCTTCCTGGTAATCATCATACAAATGCAGGCTTAAAATACAAAATATAAAAAAAATATTTTAAACATACGCTTTTAATGCACTAAAAACCGAAAAATAATTTTTCAAGGAGTTTATAGCTTGCAGTAAAAAAAATGTAACATCAAATTGACAAAAAAGCGTGGAGCACTTAAGCGCTTATCATATATTTTATCCATAAGTGTCTAATGAAGTATAAATAATAATAATAATAAATTCTTTAAGCACCAAACACGGCGCATAAGGCAGAAACCAGTGCTCTCCATGTTGTTCGTTGTGACGCCACTCCTCTTAGCTCTTGCACATTATTTAGGCCCAACGTTCTTCCTTCTCTTATTATTGTTCTTCTGAGTGTTTCTTTTGGTCTTTCTTTTTTCCTCTTACCCTCAGGAACCCAAGTGAGCGCCTGTAGTGGTATTCTGTTGTTTTGCATTCGTAGGACATGACCGATATATGACCATCGTCTTTTCCTTATATAGTCGGAGACATATTTCTGCCTAGAGTTTTCTCTTATTTGTCGATTAGTCTTGAATTCTTTCCAACTGATGTTCATGAGTTTTCTAAGACATTTGTTCTCGAATATATTCAGCTTTTTCTCCAATGATTTTGTTATTTTCCAACTCTCACAACCGTATGTTAACACTGAGATAACATTTGAATTAAACAGACGAAGCTTGGTATGTATATTCAATGATCGTAATTTCCAAATGTTAGATAATCTATTGAAGGCGCTAGCTGCCAAAGCAATTCTAGTATGGATTTCTCTTGTTGTGTCACCATCCCTGAGTCATTTTACTGCCTAAATAATTGAAACTTTCAACTTTCTGTAGTTTTTCCCCGTTCAAGATGATATCAAAGGTCTCGTTAGAAAAGTTCATAGCTTTAGTTTTAGAGGCATTTATTTGGAGACCTATATGTTTACTGTCGAGCCTGGTTCTGTTTCGGTAACAATCGCTTGTTTTACGATAGTGACTTGTTAACTCTCTGATCAACCCTCCTATCCAACCGACCGATTCGAGGGTTTCGAGGTCAGTTATAGGAAAATATCTACACCACTAGATACTCTGATGTATCTTTTATTCTATAATTTAACATAACATGGTACTATCCATCGAAATATACACATTCCTGATGTTTTTCTTTCGGCGTCTAAGGTGAAAAAAGAATTTCACCTCCATCTTGGAAGGGTAGATAACTCTGATGAAGTATAAAGCAGAAGTTAATTTCATGCAGAATCAGCGCCCACGCTTTTTGTCAATTTGATGTTACATTTTATGACTGCAAGCTATAAACTCCTTGAAAAATTATTTTTGGGTTTTTAGTGCATTAAAAGCGTGTGTTTAAAATATATTTTTTTTTCTTTTTAGTGTTTGAAAAATTATGACATACTAAAACATAAACAATATTTTTACTTATTGATTCTTAATTTTATAATTTGGATTGTTTCCTTTGCTTTAGCTAGACACTTGTTTGATTACTGCCCTGTTTTACGCATTGAAAAATAAAGCACAACACGTACTCTTGAATTTTTAATTAACTTGATTATGGCCCCTGATTTCGTTACATGTCTTTACGAAAAACTTTAATTACTCATAATGTTATAATTACAAATTAAATTATTAAATAATTTGACTGATTATTGTATATGTCATCGAGAAATACACAAAACTATGCCAAGTTTCAGAGCTGTTGCTCATCTGGAAGTGATTGAAAAATCGGATTGCAAGATTTTGAAAGTGACATGAGTGACATACCGGTACGTGAAGTTAAATAAAAGCGTGTAAATAAAAGCGTGTAATTAAAGAACAGTGGGAATCGTATGTTCGATAGAGCTTGGAAAATAATAATTCAGAGAAACGCTCCAGTAATTCGTGGTATAGTAATTTCTAAACCTAGAATTCATCCTAACATGGTCGCCTTATTTTTTTATGGCGCCGAAGAACACGCCTCAGTCTTCATTTCAACCCAAATATAAGCATAATAATATGCAGGAATATATGTAGATGTGATATGTAAACAATAAGACAAAACAATTCAAACTTACCGCCAACAAAATCCCAGTGTAACACACTGACAGCCCAAGCTTTAGACTAACACACTGACAGTCCAAGCTTTAGACTGACACATTGGCTCACAAGGTTTTGGTAAACAATGAAAATATGTACCGGGAAAAAATGTGCTCTCTTTGCTTACAGTCAAAATATGACTTATTTTTGTCTTCCCCTTCCGTCACATCAGGGGACAGCTGAACTGTATCAGATGAACTTTATTTACCTTCGATCTCCCGCCATCTCGGAGTGTCTTTATCTTGTTCAACTCAAGTGTGCGATTTAATTATAACATTATGTGTAACTATATTTTTCGTTTTGTGTGTTGTTGACAGCATTAAGTTATTTATTTGTAACTCAGTCTGCTGTGTCCTGTCCGAAGCCTAAAGATTATTACTTGATCTCATCTGCTGAAATGAGATTAAAGGCAAGAAGGAGAGAAATAAACGAGAAACAGCTCTCGTCACATCTATCTCTCAACATACAGATGGTTTACCTCAGATTTCTCTCATCGACCTTGCTGTCATTTAGTCACTTCTATCTCTCAACATACAGCTCTCGCTATGTAGTCACATCTATTTCTCATATTACATCTCTCGTTATGTAGTCACATCTGTCTCTCTAAGGTAAATCTCTCGTTATGTAGTCACATCTGTCTCTCTAAGGTAAATCTCTCGTTATGTAGTCACATCTGCCTCTCTAAGGTAAATCTCTCGTTATGTAGTCAGATCTGTCAGATCTGTGCAAATGACTTGTCCCCTGATGTGACTGAAGGGGAAGAAAAAAATAAGTCATATTTTGACTGTAAGCAAAGAGAGTACATTTTTTTCCCGGTACACATTTCCATTGTTTACCAAAAACTTGTGAGCCAATGTGTCAGTCTAAAGCTTGGACTGTCAGTGTGTCACACTGGGATTTTGTTGGCGGTAAGTTCGAATTGTTTTGTCTTATTGTTTACATATCACATCTACATATATTCCTGCATATTATTATGACTCCTCTGGTCTGTGCTCTGCACGCGCTCGTACCATAGTGCAGACTGTGACACAGATCACTCCTTGGTTTGCTGCAAAATCAGAGCACAACCAAGAAAACTCTATCGTGTCAGACATGAAGGGAAACCACGCATTGATACCAGCAAGATGTCAGACCCTTTCATGATCGCTCAATTCACTGCGACCTTCGAGAAAGTGCTCAGTAGCCCTCAGCATGGTGATACTATTACAGAGAACTGGGAGCATCTACGGAACACCATTCAAAGTACTGCACTTGCCACCTTTGGTAAGAAAACAGCAAAGTCAAATGACTGGTTTGATGCTTCATCAGATGTGATGGCACCTGTCATTGAAGCTAAGCGCAGTGCTATGAATGAATACAAACGTTCACCGAGTGCCAGAACCCTACAGATCCTGAGGGCTACGAGAAGCAAAGTTCAACAAACTGCTCGACGCTGTGCAAATGACTACTGGCTCCAGCTCAGTGAGAGCATCCAGATCGCAGCACAAACAGGCAACATTAGACAAATGTATAACGGTATAAAGAAAGCACTTGGCCCCCATAAAAGTAAGACGGCACCGCTAAAAACCATCAGCGGAGAGAAGCTAACCGATAAGGGTAAGCAGATGGAGAGGTGGGTCGAGCACTACTCTGAGCTTTACGCTAGAGACAATACCGTTACGCCTGCAGCCCTTGATGGTGTCAACAGTCTGCCAACTATGGAGGATCTGGATGCCGAACCAACATTAGAGGAACTCAGCAAGGCCATTGATAGCTTGGCCTCTGGCAAAGCACCAGGCAGTGATGGGATTCCTCCTGATTTAATCAAATGCTGTAAGAGTACGCTATTACATCCCCTGCATAGGATGCTGTGCCAGTGCTGGGAAGAGACAACTATTCCTCAAGACATGCAAGATGCCAAGATTGTAACACTGTATACAAATAAAGTAGACAGAAGTGATTGCAATAACTACAGAGGCATCTCTCTTCTTAGTATTGTTGGTAAGGTTTTTGCCAAAGTCATCTTAATGCGACTACACAAGTTAGCTGAGCGCATATATCCAGAGTCACAGTGTGGATTCCGAGCTGGCAGATCAACAACAGACATGATCTTCTCTCTCCGCCAGCTTCAGGAAAAATCAAGAGAGCAGAAAAGACCATTATATATCGCCTTTATAGACCTCACAAAAAGCATTCGACCTGGTTAGTAGGGATGGACTCTTTAAAATCCTCCTGAAAATAGGCTGCCCTTCTAAAATGCTGGAAATGATAAAGTCATTCCATGACGGCATGAAGGGAACAGTCCAATATGCTGGAAGCACGTCACAGCCCTTTGATATACGAAGTGGCGTTAAACAAGGCTGTGTTCTGGCTCCGACCCTCTTCGGAATCTTCTTTGCCTTACTCTTGAAACATGCGTTCAGAGATGCAACTGAAGGAATATGCCTTCACACTAGGTCAGATGGCCGTCTGTTTAATCTTTCAAGGCTGAAGGCAAAAACAAAAATCAGAAGGGTCACTATAAGAGACTTGTTGTTCGCTGATGATGCTGCAGTCGTCACTCATAGCCAACAGGAGCTTCAGAGCTTGATGAATCGCTTCACTAAAGCATGCAAGGACTTTGGCCTCACAATAAGTCTAAAGAAAACGAATGTGCTGAGTCAGGATGTGGGTGCTGCACCAGTCATCACTATCGATAACTATGAATTGGCAGTGGTGCACCACTTCACATACCTAGGGTCTACCATCAATGACAAACTCTCACTGGATACAGAAATCGACAGCCGCATTGGCAAAGCTGCAGCTACCTTTGCCCGCCTCACATCCCGTGTTTGGGGAAACTCTAAACTCACAATGAAGACCAAAGCTGCGGTATATAATGCCTGCGTCACCAGCACACTCCTATATGGCAGCGAGACCTGGACGACCTATGCTAAGCAAGAAATAAGGCTCAATACCTTCCATTTGCGGTGTCTACGCCGCATCCTCGGCATCTCGTGGAAAGATAAAGTGACAAATGTCGAGGTTTTGTCACGTGCTGGCCTTCAAAGTATGTATACGCTTCTTAGACAGCGCAGACTTCGCTGGCTTGGCCATGTTCGCCGCATGGAAGATGGTCGCATCCCAAAAGATATCTTCTACGGACAATTAGCAGATGGCAAGAGAACAGTTGGGCGACCACAGCTGAGGTTCAAAGATGTGTGCAAGAGAGATATGAGGGCACTGGACATGGATCCAGCAACATGGGAGGATGAAGCTGCCGATCGCACTAAGTGGCGATGCTATTTACGGCGCCACCTCAGATTGGGCAAAGAAAGGCTCACACAAGAAGCAGAGGTGAGGAGAAAACGTCGAAAGGAGCACCAGGAAAATAAGCAGCTGAGGGCTGTCACCTCAGGGGAGCATTCCCATAGTCAGTTATGACTGAAGGGGCTATTATTATTATTATTATTATAACTATATTTTTCGTTTTGTGTGTTGTTGACAGCATTAAGTTATTTATATGTAACTCAGTCTGCTGTGTCCTGTCCGAAGCCTAAAGATTATTACTTGATCTCATCTGCTGAAATGAGATTAAAGGCAAGAAGGAGAGAAATAAACGAGAAACAGCTCTCGTCACATCTATCTCTCAACATACAGATGGTTTACCTCAGATTTCTCTCATCGACCTTGCTGTCATTTAGTCACTTCTATCTCTCAACATACAGCTCTCGCTATGTAGTCACATCTATTTCTCATATTACATCTCTCGTTATGTAGTCACATCTGTCTCTCTAAGGTAAATCTCTCGTTATGTAGTCACATCTGTCTCTCTAAGGTAAATCTCTCGTTATGTAGTCACATCTGCCTCTCTAAGGTAAATCTCTCGTTATGTAGTCAGATCTGTCTCTCCTAGGTACATCTCTCGTTATGTAACCACATCTGTTATTTCATATTACATCTCTCGTTATATAGTCACATCTGTCTCTCTAAGGTAAATCTCTCGTTATGTAGTCAGATCTGTCTCTCCTAGGTACATCTCTCGTTATGTAACCACATCTATTATTTCATATTACATCTCTCATTATGTAGTCACATCTGTCTCTCTAAGGTACATCTCTCGTTATTTAGTCACATCTATCTCTCAAAGTACATCTCTCGTTATGTAGTCACATCTGTCTCTCTAAGGTACATCTCTCGTTATGTAACCACATCTATTTTTCATATTACATCTCTCATTATGTAGTCACATCTGTCTCTCTAAGGTACATCTCTCGTTATGTAGTCACATCTATCTCTCTAAGGTAAATCTCTCGTTATGTAGTCACATCTGTCTCTCTAAGGTACATCTCTCGTTATGTAACCACATCTATTTTTCATATTACATCTCTCATTATGTAGTCACATCTGTCTCTCTAAGGTACATCTCTCGTTATGTAGTCACATCTATCTCTCAAGGTACATCTCTCGTTATGTAGCCAAATCTTTCTCTCAAGGTACATCTCTCGTTATGTAGTCACATCTATTTATCATATTACACCTCTCGTTATTTAACCACGTCTATTTCTCATATTACAGCTCTCGTTATGTAGTCACATCTATTATTTCATATTACACCTCTCGTTATTTAACCACATCTATTTCTCATATTACATCTCTCGTTATGTAGTCACATCTATTATTTCATATTACACCTCTCGTTATTTAACCACATCTATTTCTCATATTACATCTCTCGTTATGTAGTCACATCTATTTATCATATTACACCTCTCGTTATTTAACCACGTCTATTTCTCATATTACATCTCTCGTTATGTAGTCACATCTATTTATCATATTACACCTCTCGTTATTTAACCACGTCTATTTCTCATATTACATCTCTCGTTATGTAGTCACATCTATACATCTCTCGTTATGTAGTCACATCTATTTATCATATTACACCTCTCGTTATTTAACCACGTCTATTTCTCATATTACATCTCTCGTTATGTAGTCACATCTATTTATCATATTACACCTCTCGTTATTTAACCACGTCTATTTCTCATATTCAATAGATTATCTAACATTTGGAAATTACGATCATTGAATATACATACCAAGCTTCGTCTGTTTAATTCAAATGTTATCTCAGTGTTAACATACGGCTGTGAGAGTTGGAAAATAACAAAATCATTGGAGAACAAGCTGAATACATTCGAGAACAAATGTCTTAGAAAACTCATGAACATCAGTTGGAAAGAATTCAAGACTAATCGACAAATAAGAGAAGACTCTAGGCAGAAATATGTCTCCGACTATATAAGGAAAAGACGATGGTCATATATCGGTCATGTCCTACGAATGCAAAACAACAGAATACCACTACAGGCGCTCACTTGGGTTCCTGAGGGTAAGCGGAAAAAAGGAAGACCAAAAGAAAACACTCAGAAGAACAATAATAAGAGAAGGAAGAACGTTGGGCCTAAATAATGTGCAAGAGCTAAGAGGAGTGGCGTCACAACGAACAACCTGGAGAGCACTGGTTTCTGCCTTATGCGCCGTGTTTGGCGCTTAAAGAATTTATTATTATTATTTATTTCTCATATTACATCTCTCGTTATGTAGTCACATCTATTTATCATATTACACCTCTCGTTATTTAACCACGTCTATTTCTCATATTACATCTCTCGTTATGTAGTCACATCTATTTATCATATTACACCTCTCGTTATTTAAACCACGTCTATTTCTCATATTATATCTCTCGTTATGTAGTCACATCTATTTATCATATTACACCTCTCGTTATTTAACCACGTCTATTTCTCATATTACATCTCTCGTTATGTAGTCACATCTATTTATCATATTACACCTCTCGTTATTTTACCCACGTCTATTTCTCATATTACATCTCTCGTTATGTAGTCACATCTATTTATCATATTACACCTCTCGTTATTTAACCACGTCTATTTCTCATATTACATCTCTCGTTATGTAGTCACATCTATTTATCATATTACACCTCTCGTTATTTAACCACGTCTATTTCTCATATTACATCTCTCGTTATGTAGTCACATCTATTTATCATATTACACCTCTCGTTATTTAACCACGTCTATTTCTCATATTACATCTCTCGTTATGTAGTCACATCTATTTATCATATTACACCTCTCGTTATTTAACCACGTCTATTTCTCATATTACATCTGTCGTTATGTAGTCACATCTATTTCTCATATTACATCTCTCGTTATGTAGTCACATCTGTCTCTCTAAGGTACATCTCTCGTTATTTAGTCACATCTATCTCTCAAAGTACATCTCTCGTTATGTAACCACATCTATTATTTCATATTACACCTCTCGTTATTTAACCACATCTATTTCTCATATTACATCTCTCGTTATTTAACCACATCTATTTCTCATATTACATCTCTCGTTATTTAACCACATCTATTTCTCATATTACATCTCTCGTTATTTAACCACATCTATTTCTCATATTACATCTCTCGTTATTTAACCACATCTATTTCTCATATTACATCTCTCGTTATTTAACCACATCTATTTCTCATATTACATCTCTCGTTATGTAACCACATCTATTATTTCATATTACACCTCTCGTTATTTAACCACATCTATTTCTCATATTACATCTCTCGTTATTTAACCACATCTATTTCTCATATTACATCTCTCGTTATTTAACCACATCTATTTCTCATATTACATCTCTCGTTATTTAACCACATCTATTTCTCATATTACATCTCTCGTTATGTAGTCACATCATCGATCACAACACGATAACCGATCAGACCTAATAAACCAAGCGCCAAGAAGAGGAAAGTATACACCAGCCCACCAACGCTCAACAACAACCATCACTATAACAAAACCATAAACAGCCACCCGGAGAGAACAGCCGACCCATCTTCAAACACTGAGAAGGAGGCGGAAGAGACAACTCTTCAACACAGACAGGTACAAGCACACGAGGGAGACAGAAGAGCAGAAAAGCCAGACGTCACAACCCAGCCTGCTGCTGATGAGAGGACAATAACATCAGAACTGAACGAGTTAGACCCAGAAGATATCGCGGAGACAATTATAGACGCACTATACAGAATGCGTGAAAACGGAGACGAGTTCCTTAGTCTCTCTCCAGCATTAAAAGAAGCAATATTAGAAGTAGCTCCTGACGTACCAATAGCAGACATAGAGATACGCCGGAACTCAATGGAGAACAACCAAGTGTCCCACGGTGATCAACAGATGCAGAATCATGAGCAGACAGACGAGGAAAGGGTACCGAACCTAAAGACAGATACACGGCCAGTGGTGGCAGATGGGAGATGCCGCTCAGGCGAACAACAGAAAAGCATTCACAAGGAACTGGAACAAGACCGCAAAATAAAAATTACGCAGTTCTCTGGAGGAGAAGCCACCCTCAAGGCACTCCCGGACGACAAAGTAATCAATGTCCTGGAGAATGTAGTAGGCAAAAGATATATAATAAGTATCAGAAAGCACCAACAGGGAGTGACACTTGCCCTGAATGATACGGAAAAGACTAAATCTCTGATGACTGGTTTGGCGTCCGGGCCCAAAGAATTTCAGCTACCACACCGGATCAAAATCCAAGCGGAAATCAACATATAATTAAAGAAAGTAGTCATCAAAGGGATAGACACCAGCTTGTCATAAGCAGAGACCGTCAGCAACATCCAGGCCGTAAAACCCTCTGTACAGAATCACACACGCCGGAAGGCTAAAGTCCTGGAACAAAGAAGAAACCAGAATGATAATAGTGACTGTACAAGGGAAAACAGTTCCGGAAAGTATCACTATTCAGAATAGACCCCGAAGAACACATGCCTACATCCCGCCAGTGATGCAGTGTTCAAAGTGCCAGGGATTTTCTCACACAAAGAACACGTGCAGAAAAGAGACGGTCTGTAGATACTGTGCGGGCAGCCACGAATACAAAGACTGCCCTAAGGCAAAAAAATACTTCGACTACCAGGCGCCAAACAAAAATAGAAAATGTACCAACTGCCTCGGAAATCACGGAGCACGATTCCGTGGGTGTCCCGAATACCAACAAACAAGGCAAATAACTACAGTGGCCATTGAAAAGGGGGTATCGTACCAAGAGGCGAAAAACAGAGTGACGACAAGTACTCTAGTTAATAAACGCCAAGACAGCCTAACGGAACAGGTCAGGCAGCTCACGACTGAGGTGAGAGATCTGAAACAACAACTGCAAAAAGAAAGAAAACCGTCAGCCACACAAAAACACAGCCTCAACTGCCAGATGTGAGGAAATCCCTGATAGCTCGGAAAGCGCGAGACAATTCATAAACGACATGAAACATAATCCACCAAGACATGACAAGAATTCAGCAGCAGGTAGAAGATGATGTCAGGAAGCTGATAGAGCTGAAAGAGGGTAACGAAGAACTACTCGAAAGAATAGAGGCAGAAAGAATGGCCATTGAAGAAATTACATCTAACACACGAGAAACTAAAACGAACGACCAATCAGACGAAAAAGTCATCGAGGAAACGCTAGAAAAGCTACTCCCAACAATTATAGAAAAAGCACTATTATTTCAGATACAGGAGAAAAGGAAGACACAAGAAACAGAAACGAGGAGGGCAAAAACACACAAAACCACACAAGCCAGATAGTGAGGCAGGATATGATATACACTATGGAACACGCCACTGCAACACGAACAGACAAACAACGAAGAGAAGCAAGACAGTCAGCTAGTGGTCCTTTTTAGGACTAACAACCGGCCAGCATCGAAGAACTAAACACACAATATACCCCAATTATAACCTCTTTGGTTGAACAGGATATAACAGCAATATAGTCGACGAAAGAACGAACGAACGAGTCACATCAGTCTCTCATGGTACATCTCTCGTTATGTAGTCACATCTATCTCTCAAGGTACATCTCTCGTTATGGAACCACATCTATTTCTCATATTACATCTCTCGTTATGTAACCACATCTATTTATCATACTACATATCTCGTTAGGTAGTCACATCTGTCTATCAAGGTACATCTGTCGTTATGTAGCCACATCTATCTTTCAAGATACATCTGTCGTTATGTAGCCACATCTATCTTTCAAGATACATCTGTCGTTATGTAGCCACATCTATCTTTCAAGATACATCTCTCGTTATGTAGCCACATCTATCTTTCAAGATACATCTGTCGTTGTGTAGCCGGGACCGAAAACTAACCAACAGTGATAAATGCAGTCAGCGACCCATAGCTAGACAGCTTGCGTCAAGGTCAGCGAACCAGAGCTGACCAAGACCCTACTCCACCTCCAAGTGGTGGTCCTGGAAACAGGCTGCATCACTGCCGTCTGGCTGAGAGAGTAGAGGTCGAAGTGGAAAGGCTAACCTGGTCCCAAAAATGTCATGCTGAAACCAGATGTGTTGGACCGAAAAATGCAAATATAGCAGCTTTGCTGTAAATGGCGACACAACGTAACAAACGTCCTTTACAGGACGAACGCAGAAGAAGTTATGTAGCCACATCTATCTCTCCAAGGTACATCTCTCATCATGTAGCCATATCTATCTCTCCAAGGTTGATCTCTCGTCATGTAGCGATATCTATTTCTCAAAGTACATCTTTCGTCATGTAGCCACATCTATCTTTCAAGATACATCTCTCGTTATGTAGCCACATCTATCTTTCAAGATACAGACTTGCCATTACGTAGCCACATCATTTCGCCCATGACACGAATTGTCTGTCTCAGGTTTCGCTCATTGCTACACAGTTTCTCCATATTGTCTGAATGATTACCTTATGGAGCCGACATACATGGTGGAAATTTTGTACTGTTAGCTTCTGTACCCCAGACGGAAATCTGTTTGGCTCACTCCACTTCTACTTTTAAGCCGTTTGAGGAAGCAGTTTTCATATGCAAAGTGTTACTCTGAGTAGCATAGTTTCTTCACTATTGTCTATCCACCATCGTCTCGTGCAGTGCTTTGCTGAGAAGTTATCTCTTGTGATGTTGACAATTTTGGATTTTTGATGTATTCTGGTGATACATGGTCCAAAACTCATCATTGATTGATGTTTGCCAGGTTTCTTTATTTTAAATTCCATGTTGGTACTATGTCTTTCGTCTCTACAAAACGATACTACTACAGCATACCAGAAAATTGGTGTGTGTATCACATCATTAACAATGTGCCAGATTGTTTTATGTTATCATCATGGAAACAATATTTAGAAGCTAATAACAGTAAAAAGAAAGAAATATAGAGAGTATGTAATGCTCAGAACAGAAGCAAACAAGAAGGTACTAGCAGCAAAATGGAAATCCTGGGAAAATGTTTGAGAAAAGCTGGAAAAGATGCTCAAGAAAACCAGAAATTGTTCGACAAGACCCTAAAGAAGACAAGGAAGAAAAAAACAGTGCCCTCTTAAATTCATAAAGGACAAGCAAGACAGATTGGTTACTGCTCCAAAGGAAGTAATGGAAAGATTATTTCTCAGAACTCCGAGGTGGTGAGCAAGGTCAAGCATCAGAATTGATAACCACTATCACAGAAGATGAAACCAATGGTGGCGAAGATAGCATAAAGATGGAAGAGCTGAAGGCAGCACTGAAGAAAATCACGATGGGCAAAGCAGCAGGGCATGATGGTTGTCTACTACACCCTACTTCCACCTTGTGTTGATCGTATTGTGGATTCGGATCTCTACCCTGAACAGTAAGCAGCTTGTTTATGTTTGGTGGTGTTCTGCTTTCTCTCAATATAACGAAAGCAGTTCAATACTGACAAATGATTCCCATGATCGATGATTGATTTCACTCTGACAGCAGTAGCAAATAGGTGGAACTTTATTTACATAGAATAAAGTAAAGAATGCAAAATGACGTGCCCAACCTTCCATTGAGGTTTGGCCAACTGGTACAGCAACAATTTCAAATCAATGAATTCAATACAATGACTTGCTCTCTCGTTCACTCTTGCTGCTTCAGTCGTTCTAGTTGTCTCTATTGGTTATGGCGGTCACGACGTGCAAACCGCTGCTGTCAATATTTTATGTCCTCAGAATTCTTTATGTAAACATTGTCTTTCCAAAATGTTCTGATATATTTCTTCTGATTCAACTTACTTTCTGTAGTCTTTAATTGGTGTATCTTAGAGAATACTGGCCTACCGCCAGGGTTGACGATTTCCCAAGTTTCTTATTTCCTACTTCTCAGAACTAGCTACTGCCCATTGTTCTTCTCATTATTCTAAACAGTTGATCTTATGTCGGCAAAAACTCAATGTCTAGAAAATACACTCTTTTTCTTTTTACTGGCAATTTTGTCCACAGAATAAATACAGCTAACTGTCATTGTGGCGTACAAAACGATTGAGTGTCTGAATGAGTTATATCTTTTCTGTGACCACAGAATAAACAAAAATCACTTTGGCTTATCACTCGATAAAACTCTCAATTGCGTTTGCCACTTCATAAACATTTTAACACTTGAGAGAGAACCCAACAAACAATTGAATGCAATCGCGTTTCAACTCTGACTGACTTAATTTTGAACCACAATTTACAACGATAACTATTTCCGAACATTCTAGAACAAAACAGTTCACCCAAAATATAAATATCCCGTGCAAGGTCTCTTCGCCGAATTCCCCAAACAAAACAGAAAAACTAAACTCCAAACTTAACTTTATAATTCTCGGTCAAGGTCAGCTTAACTAAACACTGCACAAGGGATGTCAGCCCTACTCTTGTCCCCTTGTAGATGTATCATGTATTATTTCCCTTTGACTACAAATCATAAAAGTCGATGTCATAAAAAATATAATTTCACCCGGATTTCTGTTACCGACACTACCTGTTACAATGGTATAACACCAGAAATGGTACATGGGAACAGTAGGCGACCTATTACACCTGAGGGTCCTACAGGCAGTCTGGTGCCACAAGAGCATATCACAGGATTGGCCATCAAAACACTCATATTCAAGAAGGGTGACAACCGTCAGTGTGGGAATCATAAAGTCATATCTCTTCTCAGTGTCCCTGGTAAAATTTACTCTAGAATCCTGGAGAAGAGACTCAGACGTCTAGCTGAGCCACAAATGAATGAAGTCCAGCGTGGCTTCTGAGCTAACCGAAGTACTCATGACCTTATCTTCACACTCAGGCAGATGAGTTAAAAGACCCTTGAGTATACAGGTGAGATGCATCTTTGTTTCTTGGCAGAAGGCATTTGACAAGGTCCCCTGGAACAAACTTTGGGACTGCAAAGAAAAACAATACAGGGGCTATGATCCATGCTATACACAGCTTCTACAAGAGCTGCAGAAATTATGTGAGGATGGCAAACCATAAGTCAGAAGAGTTCAGGACCACCACTGGTGTAGGACAGGGTGATATCCTGTCACCATATCTGTTTATACACCTCATGGACGATGTCATCAAAGCATGTAAGGAGTGGACAAGAAAATATTCTGTGGAGTACTGGAAGATGAGACAGGCTTGTATTTCAGAGCTGGCATTTGCCAATGATGTTGCCATGGTTGCTAAATTAGAGGCACATCTTAATCCAACATGCAAGTTCTGAAGGAAGAACTGGAGAAGAGAACATGGTCATCAGAAGCTCCAAAACTGAAACCCATGGTGATATCATGAGAGGGAAGAAGGCATCAGATGATCATGGTATAACAGGTTTCTGGAGCAGGTCAACTACTTTAAATACCATGGAGGTGTCACAGACTGGAAATGAGGCATCATAGAAGAGTTGGCTACCCGAAGAGCGGCAGCTGGGACTTTTGTCAGGCCATAAATGGAAGATTCCTCAGTAAAAGAGAAGTTGGCCCGAGCACGATGATAGCTGTATACTGCTCCACCTGTGTTGCTCCACCTATGTTGCTCCACCTGTTTCTCCACCTATGTTGCTCCACCTATGTTGCTCCACCTGTGTTTCTCCACCTACGTTGCTCCACCTATGTTGCTCCACCTATGTTTCCCCACCTATGTTGCGCTGTTTCTCCACCTTTGTTGCTCCACCTATATTTCTCCACCTATGTTGCTCCACCTGTTTCTCCACCTATGTTGCTCCACCTGTTTCTCCACCTATGTTGCTCCACCTATGTTGCTCCACCTATGTTCCACTGGAGGACAACATTAGACAATCTCTGAAAAACCGAGGACTAGATTGGAGCCAGGCCAACAGGAACACAGCTGATAGGATAGTAAGGCGCTCTCTTTGGCAAACCTCTACACCCGAAGGTAGAAGAGGAACGGCTAAGTAGTAAGCAGATCATACTAAGAATTTGTCAGACTATTTTATGTACAGTACTAACAATGTGTCAGATTATTTTATGTATGATTAAAAAAGAATTTAGCAGATTGTTTTATGGATATTACAAAGAATTTGGCAGATTGTTTTATGTACAGTATTGTCATAGAGCGCTTATCTTATCGCCCTTATCTTTTACATCTTTTTTATGTTTATTTTCTCTTATTTTGCTCTATCATCATTTTTACAGTAATCTTTCCTAATCACGGCTTGTACCCAAGTGTATCTTTACACGCCTTTGATTTATTTCACCACCTTGCATTATCTTTCGGAACCCATCTGGCCTCAGTAGAATCTTGGGATACCCACCAGGTCACTTTAGACAAATATTGTTTACTTTGGGAGATGCCGGCTTGGTCATAGAATTAATTCGTTTAATGCCTAATCTGCTGTTAAAACAATACGACTGTCACCATCTTGGGACACAATCGCACATCACCACTAAGGACTCGTTACATGCAGAGGAATGTTTGTTGTCAGATGGTAGACAGTGAAAGCGACATATTGATTACCTTGCGAGATAATGAATAAAGATATTAAAGCTTAGCGTGCACACCAGAGAAAGACACATGAAACTTCACACAAAGCGGCCAATCCTAAACCACGATTTGTCTTGCAAAACGAACACGCAGCATGGAGTAAAATGTTGGTTGCGAGAGCCCACCCACTTTTAGCCAGTGACATACACTGGAGAGCACTGGTTTCTGCCTTATGCGCCGTGTTTGGCGCTTAAAGAATTTATTATTATTATTTATACACTGAAAGGGCAAGAGTACGCCAATGTTACTGAACAAGAGGGACGCCTAGCTATTGGATTAGGGCGTGGAGTCATACGACACAGGTCCCAACTTCTGACACACTGGCAATCCGGAAATACGAGGGGCGTTCAGAAAGTAATGCACCACATCGTTTTTCTCAGGAGCTGTTTATTAAAAAAGTATGAAATTTATACACAATATACAAGGATATGTCGTGTAAACATTAGTATTATTCAACATAATCCCCATCAACTTGTACGGCTTTATGCCAGCACGAAACAAGTGCATGTATTCCTAGCCCATACGAGATTTTGTCTTGATCATGTAGCCATTTCTTCGCTGCATGAATCACTCCTTCATCATCTTCAAACCTTGTCCCACGGAGTGCATCTTTAAGTGGACCAAATAGATGAAAATCAGAGGGTGCCAAATTGTGACTATAGGGTGGATGGGGTAGTACAATCCAACCCAATTTGGTGATTGCTTCCCGTGTTGCCAGACTTGTGTGAGGTCTCGCATTGTCGTGAAGGAGAAGCAGGTCTGCTGGATTCTTGTGCAGCCGAACTCTGCGAAAACATTGATTGAGTTTTTTTTAATGTCTTAATGTAAGCTTGCAAATTGATTGTCTCTCCTCTTGGCATAACGTCCACAAGAATCACACCTTCAATGTCCCAAAAGACAGTGATCATGACCTTTCAAGCTGAAGGAATTGTCTTGAATTTCTTTCTTCATGGTGATTGCGGATGATCCACTCCATTGACTGTCTTTTTGTCTCAGGTTCAAAATGATGTGCCCAGGTTTCGTCACCTGTAACGATCTTAGCCAAAAAGTTCTCTCCATCAGCATTGAAACGCTCCAACAATTCAGAAGAAATTGCTTTCCTTTGCAATCGGTGGTCATTTGTGAGACTCTGAGGAACCCATCTTGCGCAAACCTTAGAAAATCCGAGAGTTTTTATAACTGCATTTGCACTACCAATGCGGACTGACAGCTGTAAGGCCAATTGTTGAGTAGTGATTCGCCTATCAGTAAGAATAATGCCCTCAGCGCATTTCAACATTTCTGCATTGGTGGCTGTGGCAGGATGTCCACAGCGCGGCCGATCAAGCAGCTCCATATCTCCACTTCCT
Organism: Oreohelix idahoensis; assembly: GCA_024509875.1. NCBI lineage: Eukaryota > Metazoa > Mollusca > Gastropoda > Stylommatophora > Oreohelicidae > Oreohelix > Oreohelix idahoensis. Next base: position 17,433 of record JAMPIV010020579.1, read on the forward strand.
GATTCTTTGATTCTCTGAACCCAGCGACTGACTGTACTCCTGTCGACTGCAAAACTTCCATACACATCACAAAGACGCTTGTGAATGTTCACAACAGTTTCCTTCTCTGCAACGAGAAATTCTATCACAATTCGCTGCTTATAACGCAAGTTGCTAACACGCTCCATTTCAACGGTTTAGGGCAGCCGTATTATTTGGCCGGTTGCGGTGCAATTTGGTGCACACAATTGGCACATGCCATATTTGAAGTGTGCAAAATTTCATGCTTCTATCTTCATTATTAGCTGAGAAAAACGATGTGGTGCATTACTTTCTGAACACCCCTTGTATAACAAGATGTCCAATAAAGTCAGTATGGAGTTTTCAACACATGCGGAGCAATAATTTTTTTCCCAAAACATAGCCTGTTCTAATATTTCATTCCTGTGTGGATATTTGATTCATATCTATGGAGTTTAATTTTATAGTGTTCTTAAGGAATTTGCGATTGGAAAAGGAGGTTAGTAAATCTTCTAAAAATTATTAATCATTTCCTTCTTCATTAGTGAAGATTTATTTTTGCACTTAGCCTCATAGCTAAATGTGCGAAAGACTTTTTTTTCATTACTCCTATTCGTAAATGATTAATCAAATCAAAAATTGTTTCTCTAGGATAATATGAAGTAATTCATAGTTATATACTTCACCTTCGTTTAGGTTGTTAGATCATCATTACAGACTTACATGAGCACACACCTTCATGCGCAAAATATTTAACAATTATCATGTGCGCCTACTGTCATACATCACTACCAGAGAATTAAAAACAGAGATCAGTAGTCAGGAATAAGATAAAAGCAAGTCAACTATTGATATTAGATATGAAACTTATGAAGCCACTTTTGTGTGTCTTCAGCCCAACAGAAGTCTGAGTCTACACATTACGTATTTGGCGTCTAACCGGAAAGAAGCTAGCAAAACGTATATCGGGATAGCAGAATTCACAAGATAAGATATCCTACACTTCTTTAGTTACAAGGAAGGTTTCTACGCCTTCATTTGTAAACACTGGTTGCACAGCATTTTATTCACCTGTTTATCAAGTGCTCACAAGTTGATTCTATATACATATATCAAGTTCAACTCACTCAGCAGCTTACCACCCGAGTCAAGTTAAAGTACGCACAAGTTGATTCTCATATTTATATCAAGTTCAACTCACTCAAAAGCGTATTCCCTGAATCAAGAGTACATACTCAAAGTTGATCAGTCTACCTACCAGGTCACTTAGTTACAAGTTGATTCGTCAACATATCAAGCTCAAATCACCAAGTTCAGCTACCCACTACGTCAGTGCATGAAGTGAATTGATATACTTTCATCTTAAATCGCACGACTTAAATTCACTCAGATCAGCTTTATTGCACGAAACCCACTTGTAACCAGAAGATCATTTTGTGAAGAGTTCCAGTCTAGTCAGTGCCTTTTCAAGATCAGACAGCAGGCATTTTCCTGACACAATGATTTGTCAATACTTGAGAGACTTCCAAACGATGACAAACAGTATATCTTCCAAGTTCTCATTACTACAAAGATTTTCATCAGTATTTCCTCGTCTTGGAGATAATCCACCTGACATACCATACACCTACATTGGACAGTCTATGCATACCTGTGTTTAATCATACATTGGTGGAAAGCGGAGAGATACACAGACAGTGTAGATTGGACATCAGTGTGGTAACACTTAATACATCACATCATTTCATTATTCACGTAGGTTCACTCTCATATTTAATAAACTATATTATTTACATCTTATCTGTGTGTGTGAATTGTCTTTCATCACTTTTTACTAACCCTATATGTGTATATATTTAACAAATAACCTATATAGCCATGTTGATCATTACCTAGTTCGTTAATGTATCACTCGTGCTGTGTTAAGTATATATCTATTGGTAAAATTTTTCATTATGATGAGGTTGGGGGCTCTTTCTTTATCGAGATCTGAGGGCAGAAGCTAAGGTTGTGGGGAAATAGAACTTTCCATAATTTACTGGAAAACACTGTCTAGTGGAGAGCATTCACATTCTCTTCTTCTTGTCCTTATTTCGAATAGGATTTTTTCTTTCTTAACGAGCCAATTTTTGTTCTTGATCACATTCCATAGGCCATCCCCAGTGATAACTACTGTTGTAGTTGCACCAGTATACAGTTACGACAAGTACTAAGAATTTGTCAGATTATTTTATGTATAGTACAAAGAATGTCTTGGGGGGGGGGGGGGGGGGGGGGGGGGGGGGGGGGGGGGGGCGTGCAGCTGCCCTCGAACCAGGCATGTCAACAAATGGCAGATGGTTGAACACACTCTGCATATAGAGGTCAGCTGTCAGTACTGCAGGTGTCAGAGTGTTTAAAATATCATATTAAGAATAAAGTTTCAGGCTCATGTGTTATGTCATACATTTTATTTGTCAACTTAACCATAAGAAAACAACTGACAAAAAATATCACTAGCGACAACAAGTAAAAAATCTATTTAAAAAAAGCATTTTGAAATGGTGACCCCACAGTCACATTTGGCACTACACCTTTTGAGAATGGGCCATACCTATATTTCATGTAGTTTGCATAAAGTTAACCATCTCTTAACGAGAACACATGTAATTGAGAATCACGCTTTTGGAGGCGTCAAGTTTTTTTTGTTTTTTTTCAGACAAAAGTTCTTTCTCTTAGTTGTAGGGCAGTGTGCACAAATGTTACATACTCATTTTGGTGCAATCCTTTCGTTTTCTCTTCTACTAATTATTCAAACAATTGTTCCTTATATAGTGATAATATGTATGATTTAATTCTTTGCTGTTGCTTTACATTACTAGCAGTGTCATATCTGGATCATTTCTCTGGACAGCGAACATACAGCTTTTACGACAAAGTTCAAACTAGAACCTGTATCCAACCATGTACCAAAAATAAACAGAATAAGTTAACCAAAGTACGAGAGCTGCCAAAGCTGCCTAGCTTTTAAACAAACAAAAAAATGACAAGGATATCGGGGTAAAGCATGAACAATACAGATCTGATATAACGCAGGATCACTTATTCGACAGTCAGAGACTGGACCCTAATTTTGTAGACTGTCCCATTTTTACTTTGCAGACTGTCCCATTTTTACGTGCTTAAAATTTGAGTTAAAGCATTAAATATAAAAGATGTACATGATCAGTATATCACTAACTTATTCTCACTCATTCCCATGTGATGATAGTTGTTTGTACTTACACTAGACATTCTGAGGGTTTCTTTATCTTTAACATCGACTTATATATATGTCAAAATAAGGAAGCAATACAGACAGATTTATAATGACGTGCCAAAGTTTAGTCACTGCCATCAGCGTTATTATTTCTGATCTATACGGTTATTATGTTTAAAGATATGAGGAATAAATCAAGGAAACAGAATGACAAACCAAAACCCAGACCAAAATTAACAAGAAAAATGATTAAAACAAGAGTATGTAAACATGATGTTTAATAATACACAGAAGATAATAAATACCATGTCTGTTGTACATGATCAAAGTGTGTGAGACTGACTTCAGAGCTCGCTGATAATAATTTGTACATCACAGAGTGAATGAGTTAGTGGAAGATGAGATGTCTGGGAGGAAGACAGGTAGTGGTGGGCGATGGCAGTAGTAGTAGGGGCAGTACTAATGGAAGCTGCAGAATAATAGTAGTATAAGTGGAAGAAATAGGGGTCATTTTGTAACATGAATAGTAGTGATAGTGGTCATGACCAATGCAGTTTTGTAGTGGTTGTGATTGTAGTAATAGTAGTGGTGGGGATGTTGGCAGTGCTTGTAGTAGTAGTAGGGCTTGGGGTCATGTGGTGGTAATGTTAATGGTAGTAGTGATCATGTTAGTAGTAGTTGTAACAGGAGTGGTGATAATGGTAGTGATGATGCTAGTAGTAGTGATGGTGGTCATGCAGTGGTGGTAATGTTAAAAGATGACTATAGGAGACGGTGGTGGTAGTGATGTTAATAGTGGATGTAGAAGTAGTGTTAGTGGTTGGTGGTAGTAATGTTAGTAGTCATTATAGTTATAGTGATTGTAATATTAGTAGTAGTTGTAGTAGTAGTGATGACAGTAGTGGTTGTAGTGGTGGTGGTTGTGATGTTAGTAGTCATTTATAGTAATAGTGATGGTAATGTTAGTAGTGGTTGTAGTAGAAGGGAACTTGTTATTGTAATGTTTAGTTTATGGGTGCATGCAGTGGCGGTGTTGTGGTAGTAGGGAAGTTCGTTTTACTAATATTAGTAGTGGTTGTAGTAGCAATCATGCTAGTAGTGTTAGTGATGCTAGCCGTCATTGTAGTAGTATAGTGGTCATGCAGTGGTGGTAATGTTATGGGTTGTAGTGGTGGTGGTGGTTGTAGCAGTGACTATTGTTGTAATGTTTAGTTTGGTGGTGGTTATAGTAGTTGTTGTAATGTTAGTAATGGCTGTAGTTGTAGTAGTGGTAGTGGTAAAAAGAGAGCAGAAGCAGCACCCCAGAAAAATGGACAAGAAAATGATAACAAATGATGAAGTTTATTTTGATTCAACTTGGTCAAACCTGACCTGCCCACCATGACATCACACATTACCTTGACCAACTTCCTACAAACAACTTGTATACAGTTTATATGGGACACAAGTAAACCAGCTGTTACATGATCAACACATACTTTATTTTTCTGAATGCATAAAAGGAGCTAATTTTTGTCTATCCAATATATTTCATTCTTCACAGCTGTTCAGTTTAGTGTCTCCAATAACTCATAAACAGAGTGGACAGGTTTAAATTACTATGTACACAACGCGGTTGTTTTCGACAATGATGAATATTAGAATTATAACCCAACCACATACAATATAATAATTACTGCTATTTCAGACAGCAACAGTATACCAAGAGGAACTATGAAAACACCATGATAGCTTCCTACATGATATCCTTTATAACATGAATCAATCCACACCAATGATTCCAACAAATACCACCATCAATCC